>PVLC010013870.1:0-40598 GCA_004027655.1 Graphiurus murinus
GAATTTAAGTATAAGTCTTCATTTGCTTCATATTTTCAGTTTCTTAGAACAATTCTTCCTCATGCCTTCATATCCTGCTTCCTGTTTGAATTAAGTCAATGACAGTACATTCTGATTCTTCTTCAAATTATGACTGGATACATCTTGAAATGTCTAATATTTGATATTTTTCTGTTTAAAGAGAAATAAGAAAGAATATCGAAATATCTAGAAATTTCCAACAGAAGATAGCTATCATTTAAAAAAAAACAACCCTTTTTTTTTCCTATTGACTACTTAAAAATGAATGCATATACATATGTGAAGGGACTGGACTTAAAATCTTTTTTTTTTTTTTTGCAGTACTAGGGATTGAACTCAGGGGCATTCTACCTCTGAGCTGCACCCCCAGTCCTATTTTTTATTCTTTATTTAGAAACAGGGTCTCACTAAGTTGCTGAGGGCTTCAGTAGGTAGCTGAGGCTGGCCGTGAACCCGGATCCTCCGGTCTGAGCCTCCCAAATGCTGAGATTACAAGCGTGCACCACCACACCTGGCTTGGACTTAAAATCTTGAAAGAGTTTTTCAAGCATACACAAAACTAGGATGTAGGGTGTAGTCTGATGTATTGCTGTAGACCCTACACACATTAGGGCAATTCCCAAAATGTTGCCAGTCCCATTTTGCCAGTGATAAATTTACAGGAAATTTCTCATGTCATTTCACCTGTCTATTTCAATTTGTATCACTAAAATATGAGGAAGAACTGCCCTTTAAAAAGTACACTCCACCATCACCCCTTAAAAAAAAAGGAACAGTATTTCTCTGATATCATCAGATAGCCAGTTGATATTCGTATTTCGCCTTCTGTCTAATAATCTGCATTTATTTATTTAATTTATTTTGTGGTACTGGAGTTTGAACCCAGGGACATTCTTCCTCTGAGTTACACTCCCAGCCCTATTTTTAATTCTTTATTTTGAAACAGGGTCTCATTGAGTTTTGGAGGGCCACAGTAAATAGCTGAGGCTGGCCACGAACCTGTGATCCTCCTATCTCAGTCTCCCAGGTACTGGAATTACAAGTGTGTACCCCACACCCAGTTAATAATCTGCTTTTAAAATAGTTTAAAGACCCAGATCTATGAATTGTGATATTTGATTCAGTAATATGTCTCTTAAATCTCTTTTAATTTCTTTTATTTTTTCTTTGCAATTTTTTTTTTTTTTTTTTTTTTTTTTGCGGTACTAGGGATTGAACTCAGGGGCATTCTACCTCCGAGCTATACCCCCAGCCCTATTTTTTTTATTCTTTATTTTGAAACCGAGTCTCACTAAGTTGCGGAGGGCCTCACTAGGTAGCTGAGGCTGGATGCGAACCCGGATCCTCAGGTCTCAGCCTCCCGAATGCTGGGATTACAAGCGTGCGCCACCACGCCCGGCTCTTTGCAATTTTTTTATATGGAAAAATAAGTTTTTAATCTTATACACATTGTTTTTCAGATTGCTTAGTCTTGCATCTCCTTTATACTTAAAAATGATTGGGAGCTCAAAGAGAGCTCGCATAGGATATTATATAGTTGATATAATAATAGAAAATCAATGTTTATTGTTAGAAATAGCTCATTTGGACCACTTATTTATTTACAAATAACAGTAATAAACTCAGTACATGGTAGTATATGTAAGCATAATTTTTATGGAAGATAATCATAGTTCCAAAGTAAATATTAGATAAGTGACATTGTTTCATGTTTTTGCAAATCTTTTTAATAAAAGAAGCTTAATAGAAGATTGCTGGATTCTTACAACTGCCTCTGCATTGTTGTCTGTTGCAATATGTTTTTTCGGTTGAAGTTTTTGAAGAAAATTTAGCTTCATGTGGATAAGGGGCTGGAAAAGAGGAATATTTTACAAGTCTTTTCACTGATACTGTATATTCTTCTTGATACTACACCAAAACTTGACAGGTGGTAGTTTCTTAAAGGTTAGTTGATTGTGCAGTTTGAAACCTTACCAGTGAACTTTTCATGCTCTCTTGTGTGAAAATCTATTTGTTCTACCTGGCACTTTGAATGGATCCTTAGTTTGCAGCATCATGCATTGGTCATTTGGAAAATACTGCTTCACTGAATCATAGACCTTCCAAATGTTGACATATTTCATTACAGTATTTTATGTGTATTTTTTTTTTTTGGTGGTACTAGGGACTGGACCCAGTGGCATTCTACCTCTTAGCTATACTCCTAGCATTATTTTGTTTTTATTTTGAAACAGGGTCTTGCTAAGTTACTGAGACTGTCCTTAAACTTGTGATCCTCTTGTTTCAGCCTCCTAAGTAAAGGGATTACAGGCACGAACTATGATGCCCAGCTACATAATATTTTAAATATCACATTTCATTCATTCTATTTATTTATTTATTTTGCAGTACTGGGGATTGAATCCAGGGGCATTCTACCTCCGAGCTACACCCCCAGCCCTATTTTTTATTCTTAATTTTGAAACAGGGTCTCACTAAATTGTGGAGGGTCTCACTAAGTAGCCGAGGCTGGCTGCAAACCTGGGATCCTCCTGTCTCAGCCTCCCAAGTACTGGGATTACATGCGTGTGCCACCACGCCTGGCCACATTCATTCTTTTTTTTTTTTTTTTTTGCGGTACTGGGGATGGAACCTGGGGCATTCTACCTCTGAGCTACAGCCCCAGCCCTATTTATTCTTTATTTTGAAGCAGGGTCTCACTAAGTTGCAGAGGTCCTCACTAAGCAGCTGAGGCTGGCCGTGAACCCAGATCCTCCAGTCTCAGCTTCCCAAATGCTGGGATTACAAGCGTGCGCCACCACGCCCGGCTCCACATTCATTCTTATCACTACCCATCCATCTCCTTAGTACACTCATAGTTATTGGGAAACCATAAAGTCGATGGTGGTAGATATACGTTTTCCAAATGCCTAATTTTTCCAACAAGCCCAAATTTTATTGTTGGCAACACCTACTATCAGTGTTTTCCTTGATGTGACAGATTTACTTCATTAAGGGATTGAACCCAGGGTCATTCTGCCCCTGAGCTACAACCCCCAGCCCTATTTTATTTTGAAACAGGGTCTCACTAAGTTGTGAAGGGCCTTTCTAAGTTACTGAGGCTGGCCACATACCCGTGATCTTCCTGTCTCTGCTTCCCAAGTACTAACTAGGATTACAGGTGTGTGCACCAAGCCCAGCTTACTTCATTCATTTTTGACAAAAATATCCAAAACTGAATAAGCATAGTTTGTTAAATAAAAATGGCAGTCCATGTAAAAGCAGCTTGTTTAGCTTGCGTCTCGAACACTTCACAAGCGCTTGTTTCTGTTTACAAATGAGTTGGTTCCCTTGTATCCTCAAAAGGTGATTGATGAGGTATTATTTTTTGTGAGTTTTTTGTTTTGTTTTGTTTTGAATATTATTATTACCTTATGGCTTTAAGCTTTTTTGGTGTGTTTCCCATTAATTGCAGCTAGCAAGGATACTACTCTGCCTTATTTTGGCTATCATGAGCCTCCTAAGTTGGCTAGATATATCTTTGGTAAGATATCTATTGTCTTTGATAGCTTCTTTGCTTTCTTGTTTGACAAAATGTTCCATCTTGGACATTTCTTGCCACTGAGTTGAAATCAGTTCCTTCCCTAGGGAGACTTGGGGGAGAAATGGTATTTAGATACCAGTATTTGCCGGGCGTGGTGGCACACGCTTGTAATTCTAGCATTTGGGAGGCTGAGACTGGAGAATCCGGGTTTGCCGCCACCTCAGCTGCTTAGTGAGGCCCTTCGCAACTTAGTGAGAGACCCTGTTTCAAAATAAAGAATAAAAAAATAGGGCTGGGGCTGTAGCTTGGAGGTAGAATGCCCCCAGGTTCCATCCCCAGTACCGCAAAAAAAAAAAAAAAAAAAAAAAAAAAAAAAAAATACCAGTATTTGAGTACTAGGTTATATATATATATAATATATTTATTTATTTTTTGTGTGGTGAGGTGGTGAGTCTTCTCTTTGTTCTACTGGTCCATGTTGTATGCACTTCTCATCTGTTAGTCACCTGGTAGCTGTCTCAGTTACCAGATTAGTATTGTACTGCTTGTATTCATGTAACCCTTATTTTACTTAATAATGACTAAGAGTAGCAATGCTGACAATTTGAATATGCCAAAGAGAAGCCATACATTGCTTCCCTTAAGCGAAACTCTCAACTTAGTAAGGAAAGAAAAAATCATATGCTGAGATTGCTTAGATCTAAAGTAAATTTTGTTAATCTCTTACTATGTCTAATTTATAAATTAATTGTTATCATAGGTATGTATGTATGTATGTATGTATGTATGTATATATGGGAAAAAGCATGGTACACATAGGATTTGCTACTGTCTGTGTTTTCAGGTCTCCACTAAAGGTCTTGGAATATATCCTCTGAGGATGAAGGAGGACTGCCTTATAGATTCTGTTCTTTATCCATATCTACTTTCTTTTCAGTACCCTTAAAAAAGAAAATTTCTTAGAGGGCAAGGAAGTCTATCCTTATAATATCATGAGTTTTTTGTTTTGTTTTGCTTTAAGTGAATATGCTGTGAACTAGTGAATTCCTTTCCTTTATAAGAATAGCAAAAGTTTACCTTAATACTTTTTAGCTATATTTTCTCTTGTAATTTACAATTACACTGGGCAAAATGCCATATGTATAATACAAACATTTATTTATAAATATAATTATGTGTGTATGTATGTGTGATGCTAGAAATCAAATCCAGGGTGTCACACATGCTAGGCAAGTGCTCTTACTACTGAGCTATACCTGCAGCCCAGTTAACAATATTTTTGAAGCAGTTGTTTTTAAATAGATATATGTGAGATATTGTGATCAAGAAAATTATGTAATTAAAGGAAACTGAAGTAATTATCACTGTTAAAGACTGATTTACATATTGAGTATTTAGTGATATATTTTCCCCCTTCCAGGTGAAAAAGTAAATCATGACTGAATCTGCGTCTAGCACAAGTGGTCAAGAGTTTGATGTGTTCAGTGTTATGGACTGGAAAGATGGAGTAGGTACATTACCAGGAAGTGACCTAAAGGTAAGCTATTTTCATTACATACAGTTATATGTGCATGTGCGTCTGCGTGTGTATTTATCTTAAAATGAATACGTATGTGAAATAAGAATTAAAAGCATTAAGCATAGTGCTTCAGGTTTTATGTCATGTTCCCATAAACTCAGGAGACAGTTTGAAATGCTGATGGATTGACAGGAGCTTTTGTCACTTGGGTTTGGGGAACTACGAATTATTTTTACAGCATGTGTTTTGTTATAGAAATTGATTTATAGCTTCAAGGAGGATCATCTCAGTTTTGATTCTATTATGATAGCCTGCAAATGCAGAAATGGCAGAGACAAAAAGATTAAGTTGAGAACTTAACTTTTGTAGAGATATAGTAATGGGCTTTGTAACTTTAACTGAATAACTTCATTCCCAGTGTCCTAGCTTTCTCATTTAAGAGCTAGATAAGATAATGTGAAAATATTGAATAAATGGGATTATTCACATTCCTTAAAATACTTATACTATAAATAATCGATTTTTTGTATAATCACTTGTTCAAAAGCAGGTCTTCCCTATAGATTTGATGCTTTTGTATAGACAAGAACTCTCTTTAGGAGTTTCATTCTACTTCTTTTCTATGTGCTTGCCCTGCCCCCTTCCCCACCTCCTCAGTCCCACTCCAGTACTGCTTCTGCTGCCCCATGCAACATGGTGTGCAGGCAGCCATCTGGGGAGCCCACTGCTCCACCTCTCTTTCCTGATTTACTTTTGCTCTGATCCTATCTCTGGGACCTTGAACCTGTCCATGGCTTTTTAGACTTTGTGTTTGTACTTGGTCATTCAGGTGTTTGAACTTTCTGTCTCCCTAACAGGCTGTCATGTGGCTTGCTTCTTTAATGCTTGGTGTTCAAGTCTACCTCAAATAGAAATTTCTGCTCCCTAATTTGGGCTTCTTTCTATGGCTATTTGACAAGTGTCTTAGCCAAGCCTGTCCTTGTTCATCCTTCATCCCCAGTGTTGATTTGGATAGTCTGGTTGTCATTGGAAAAATACTTAGATTTTAGTTTGGTTAGGTTTAATTAAGTGCAGTGTGCCAGTATTTCAAGTTTGATGTAACAAAATAGGAGTGTTTAGTTCTAGTGTTCTAGACAACAGTAGGGTAACTACAGCCTAAAACACTATATGATATATTTTAAAACGAATAAAAGAGAAGAGTTTAGGGTTTTCTAACACAGAAATTATAGATGTTTGAGGAGATGGGAATGCTAATTTCCCTGATTTGATCATTATGCATTATATGTGTGTATGGAATTATAACTGTACCCTATAAATATGCACAAATACTATGTGCTAATTAAAAATTGCCAAAAAAGGTAGGGTTTGAGTTTTAGTTCTCTGTGACCCTGAACAAGTCTATATCCTTGGTTCTTGTAGTATAATAATTAAATTAGTACAGTGGAGATAGGTTGTTAAATATTTTTTGAGAGAAAAAGACTATTTCTCACCAGGTGTGGTGGCACATGCTTCTAATCCTAGCACTTGGGAGGTTGACAGGAGGATCTCAGGTTTGAGACCAGCCTCAGCAACTTAGGCTCTCAGCAACCCAGTGAGACCCTGTTTCAAAACAAATAAAAGTAAATAAAATAAAATAAAATGAGCTGGAGGTATACCTTGGAGGTAGAATGCCCCTGGATTCAATCTCTAGGACCCCACCTCAGACTCTGATAATGTCAACCACATATTAACCACCTGAAACTTGTCACATTATTTAAAAACCCTAACTTTTGGAAGCCTTATCTACAAAATGGGGCTGCTAAGCCGGGCGTGGTGGTGCACGCTTGTAATCCCAGCATTTGGGAGGCTGAGACTGGAGGATCTGGGTTCGCAGCCAGCCTCAGCTACCTAGTGAGGTACTCCGCAACTTACTGAGACCCTGCTTCAAAATAAAGAATAAAAAATAGGGCTGGGGGTATTGCTCGGAGGTAGAATGCCCCTGAGTTCAATCCCCAGTACCACAAAAATAAATAAATAAATAAATAAATAAAATGGGGCTGCTAGAATGTGTAGTAAGATTCACAATTATAAAGCAGTTATGGAGATTGAAAAAATAACATGTATAAAACACCTAAACTGTTTATTTTCTGGCTTTGCAATATATTATGTAAATTGCCTTTTTTCTGCACTATCTTATTTTTCTTGTATGCTTTTATCTCTTCTCAGTGGCTTTTTTATTTAATGTCAGGTGAATGATGAAATTTTTGACTTTTGTTCAGTTACCTTTTGATAGTGGTGACATTTCTAACACTAAGAAATTTGAATTGCTTTAAGGATTTCTAAGCAGCAAACTTTAGAAATAGTTTACTTTTCCTAAGGTCATCAGGTAGTTAAACCACTTAGTATGTATTAGAATCTGGACTGTTAGATTCTAATATGGGGGTAATTGCCACATGTCCAGTTCATTTCATGTACTGTAGACAGTTTGATACTTCACTTTAAAAAATAATTTAAAAACTTATTTTTTACTTCATGACTTCATAACCCTTTTAATCTGAAATTCAGAGACTAGCCCATTGATTATATTGCTTGAGACTTCTAATTCACTTGCTTATATTAAAATCCGAATTGCTTAAGAAATCTGCTTTTTTTTTTTTTTTTTTGCGGTACTGGGGATTGAACTCAGGGGCATTCTACCTCCGAGCTATACCCCCAGCCCTGTTTTTTATTCTTTATTTTGAAACCGAGTCTCACTAAGTTGCAGAGTGCCTCACTAGGTAGCTGAGGCTGGCCGCGAACCCAGATCCTCCGGTCTCAGCCTCCCGAATGCTGGGATTACAAGCGTGCACCACCACGCCTGGCAGAAATCTGCTTATTAAGAAATTGATTTTTCACAAAAACAAAATATTAAAAAGAACTTTAAATAAGTCATGAAATTTTCTCTCACATCATGCTCTGCCTCATTGACACTACCCAGGCTTCTGTTTTTTAATGGGCTCAGGTAGGTGGATTTCCTAACAAAGTGGTAGCCTAGAGCAGCCCACTGAAGTTCACTAAACTGATAGAGGCAGCTAATGCATAGAGGTCAGTTCCTACCATGAAAACAGGTTTTATGTGCTGCAGTTTGGGCCATTTTGAAAGGATTTTCATCTGTGAAAGCCTCATGATTGCTGGCCAATCAAGTTATGTCACTCTTCTGCTTAAACTCCTTGAGATGTTGTCAGTATCTTTAACAGCAGAGTTCAAGCCCTTTAAGTTTTTCCTGCAGGAGCTTTTTGTTTGTTTGTTTTTGATGATATGGCCTCAACTTTCCTCTCTAGCCACATTTCACTTTACTTCTCAGTACCTCTTTGTTTTCTACTCTTCTCAAACTAGGACAACTTCTTACTTTGGGCCCTTTTTACTGTTCCCTGTTGCTGGAATCTCCTTTCCTGTCTCTGTACAGGGCTGATTAACTCATATATAAACAGAGCAGACATGTTTGAGTGCAGTAATGGGAAGAATAGGGAACTTATTCTCTGCTAAACCTTTTACCTTCGTCTTTTCAGTGCACCCTTTCGTGTAATCCTTTTGAAAGAGTGTCTGTCTCTCTTCTCAGTTTACAGATGGAGAAATGGAGGTCCACAGTGGTTATTCTATTCGTTCAAGTTAAAAGTTATGGCAGAACTGAATCTTAACACCAGGCCATTCTGGTAGTAAAATTGATGCTCTTGACACTGCTATACTGCTGTCTATGGACAGAACACTTTCCTATAAATAGAGATATAAGGAAAATGTTAATTGATGGAGGAGGTAAAAACTTATTTTGGCTGGAGGGGTCAGGATCAGGATTATTTGGGCTTTGGCTGCTGAAAATAGGTAGATGTTTTCATAAAGACTTCTGGGGAACAGCAATGGGGGCGGGGGGAAGCAAGAGGAATAGGGAGGCACTTCAGAGGTATAGAGTGTTAGGACAGAACCACAAGTGTCCACTGACAGTCTTGAAAATACTTTAGCAAAGCACTTCTGACTAAGCAAGCTATAGAAACTTCACCATTGCCTAATTTGTTCTTTTAAAATGCAAATACTACATGTTTGTTGATTGATGTCTCTGGACCAGCCATAAGGACAGGCAGGTGACTAAGTGGTAGTGGAAAGGTGCCTGGCAGGGCTCCCAGCACCCAAGCAGTTTTTCTACCTGAACTAAATCATGTTTGAAATTTATCCACAGAGAGCTATTCCTCTGGGTCATAAGGATTTAGTCTTTGAAAGTCCCTCAGTAAAATGCAGATACTCTCCTGAGAGTGATAGTATCTTATCTCATAAGAATAATTGCCATTTAGCTGAGAGTGAGACCCTGCAGCAGCAGCAAGGCAGAAACCAGCTGTAAAACTCACTGCACTCTTAATGCATGGTTCTGCCTTGTCTTGATTAATGTTTAAAACAGTTTAGTAATCAAACATCTTCACTCTTAAAGCATATTGGTAATTACAATTCACATATCAGCATTGAAAGTAATAAAATGAAAATAATAACCTTGATAGTGTCTTTTAATCTGTTATTACTAAGCAAAAACAGGCAAAGGACCCTTTGTCTCTACAAGCAAAAAATTAAGAGAATTAAATCAGTTAAAGTCAAGCCAAACAACAAAGCCTTGGCTACCCCGTATATGTTTCAGGCATAATTGTTTTCTGATCAACTTGGATGTATCCACATGCCAAAAAAGTTACCATGTCAGCTACTGTGTTTGATTTGCTCAGTAAAGTTTATAATTTCCATATTCTTTATTGTAGAGTGGCACCTCACTTGAAAAAAATTTCATAATGCTTTTGGCTCTCTAGATTAAACAAACTGATAATTTAAAAAAATAAAGATGAAGTTTTCATCATTCCAACAACATTCATAAAAGCATTACTAACTCCATAAAAGCATTACTAACTCCAGAAATTGTTTAATTGAGGGACAAAGTTGGAAAATGAATCAGTCTTTCTGGAATTCAGTTGTTGCCACTTCAGTAATGTTAGCAGTACCTAAAACCCTATGCTGTCTAACATTTTCTACAATAGTAGTATCATAGAAGACACAGTAAATTCTTGTTTGAGAGGTCATGGAAATGTTTGATCCCCATATCTTTTTGCATATGATAGGATGCTTTGAGGCTTTCAATTTTTGAGATAAATAACTTTGGTAAGAGAATATGTGCTTTACTTTTCAGGGTTATAGGATGTCGTTGAGGTCTAGTAGAACCTGAATCCTATCCCCTCAGATATGTTTGTGTACATACTATAATTTTGCTCATATTTCAAAGCTCAACTCTTGAAGTCCATCCATGGATCTCTGACTTAGAGGAGTTCACTGTGTCCCTAAGTGATGTTGCATTTCTATTTTGTGTTTAAACTTTGGGTTAGTTACTGACAATTAATATTAGAGGAAAAAGTGACTGAGATTGACCACTGTATTATGGAGATACTACTTTTTAAAGTATCTGAGCCAAACACTTTCGTGTATAATAGTTATACACTTTTATTTGTAGATTCTACTCAATAGTATTCTCTTCTTCAGTGTTTTGAAATGTAGGGTAGTTTACAGCTTAGCAATAATTTACGCATTTGAGCCACAGGATGCTTTCTGTTTAAATGTTTGTTGCTATTTCTCACATTTTGCATTTATCAAATAAACATTTATTAGTATCAACAATGTAATAAAAGTAAAATTACTTACCTAATGCAAATTATCAAGTTTTTCCCTGTTTTTTAAAAATCGTAATTCAGAATTGATTTTTTATCACATTCCTTAATATTATTAATTAATAATTATCATGACAACTTGTTTTTACTACTCTTGCCCAGTAGATGGTACTGTCAGCCTTATTATGAAATATTCTATTTTCAAAGTTGATCATTAAGAATTTTTTTTAGTTTAAGATTTCCTTTTCCAAAAAGTAAAGTTATTTTTCACTCTTTTCTATCTCTTTATCACTTCCTAGACTGACATGTCATGCTAGAAAACAAATTCCATGGGAACTTGTATCTGGACTTAATAGTAGGAAGAAAATATTCTCACTTTTCTGAACTATTTCAGCTCAGCCAGTCCAGAAACATTTAATAATTGTGGACTATTTATGTAGAAAATTGTTTTAGGCACTGTTGTCACCTGATGGAGAGATTATAATTGTTGATACACTTTTCCTAAGATTTTTCTGACTTGGATTCTGAATATAACTTGAAAAAATAATTCTACTGGTACAGATTTTCCCCCCATTGGAAAGTGGAGGGCCTTGCTTACATGTTAAATGCTACATATTTGTATGATTATGTATAATTCAATGAAAGATCTTTTTTTTTTTTTTTTTTTTTGGTGGTACTGGGGATCGAACCCAGGGGCATTCTACCTCTGAGCTACACCTCCAGCCATATTTTTATTCTTTATTTTGAAACAGGGTCTCACTAAGTAGCTGAGGCTGGCCTCGAACCCGGATCCTGCAGTCTTAGCCTCCCAAGTACTGAGATTATAAGTGTGTGTCACCACTCCCAGCAATGAAAGATCTTAAGTTTTATTGCCCTTTTGAATTTTAAGCTTTCTGTCTTTTATCTTTTTTGAGGAGGGTACTGGGGTTTGAACTCAGGGGCATTCTACCTCCAAGCTATACTCCCAGCCCTATTTTTTTTTTAGTCTTTATTTTGAAACAGGGTCTCCCTAAGTTGCAGAGTGCCTCACTAGGTAGCTGAGGCTGGCTGCAAACCGGGATCCTCCAGTCTCAGCCTCCCAAATGCTGGGATTACAAGCGTGCGCCACCACACCTGGCTTGTCTTTTATGTTTTAAAATTTGTGAATCTCTATTGCCATTCTGTTTTATGGAAAACCAGAAGGAATATAGAAAACTTTTTCAAATTCACTAACACAAGAGTAAGCCTAGTTGTTTCAGAGAGAACAGGGCCCCCTCACATAGGTAATGGTTAAGCCTTCAACATCCTGAGAGTACAACCCGGTTGTTGCAGAAACATACTTTGTTTGCAGTTTGCCATGAGGCAAGAGGAGATTTTCAGTTATTAGAAATGTGAATGTTCATGAAATCAATATGCCCTTGACTTTTTAGTGATAAAATTGACTCTTAGCTAGTAGTCTTGTTCAACTTTTACAGATATTTCCAGTTGTTATGGAAGACTAGAGGTGAAGATAATGGAGGATTTTAAAGAGCAGTAAAAGAAAGAGGAAGTGTGGTTCTGGGGACAGGGGTCATTCCATGGCTCATGCATGCTCATCTTGGAGTATAGGAGAAGGATGTGTAGGCCGTTATTTCCTTCTCTTTAACCAGGTGAGCCTGGGAGAAGAAAGTTGGTTTTTGAGAAAAGAATAACTCTCCTTTTATTGACTTTGATTATTAAATAAGCAGTAATAGGAAATTTAAAAAAGTCTGAGTAAAAAGTGTGTCTGAAATGACATTGAAGTACAAGTCACTGGCAACTCCACAGGACAGCACAGCTTTTGTGGTATCTGCTGCTTTATTATTTTCTTCCCCTAATTCCAAAATTTGTAAAATGTAAAGGTCTTAATAAGTCTTATCAAAAAAAGTTTTTTAAATTCGCTTTTAACACAGTTAAATTGCATAAAGACTATATGTGTCAGCCGTGGAATGATTAGTGTCCTGAGCACTTTTGTTAATCTTGTTTCTTTCTTCTGTGCTGTTCCTAGTTTCGGGTAAATGAATTTGGAGCCCTGGAAGTTATTACAGATGAGAGTGAGATGGAAAATGTTAAAAAAGCAACAGCTACAACCACTTGGATGGTACCAACTGCTCAAGAAGGTAAGAAAGAATTGTCTGCATTGTATTTCTAACTATTGAGAGATTTGAGAAAAAGAATAAGGTTTTATCATAGGCCAGAACTTTGAAAGTCCTGGATGATTTTTTGTGTCTTGTGTTCTTAGGTAAATATCTGTGATGAAACTGATAGGAGCCAGCTTTTATATTTTAAAATAACTATAAACTCTCTTCTTTCCTAATGCCAGATCTATAATAGGACAAGGTTAGTTGGAAACTATCAAGTAAATCCAAGTGTAGTCGCCTACACAGGTGATTTAGCCAAAAGCCTGCCACTTTTTTTCTTATCTACTCCGATGGTTGTAACTAACACCTATATGCTGATGACTCCTAAATCTATATCTCCAGCCCCGACCTCTCCCCCGAGCTCCAGGCCCGTATTTCCACCTGCCTACTGGACATCTCCACCTGGATGTCCCACAGGTACCTCAAACTCCACATGTCTGAAATGCAACTCATTTTCTATTTCTTTCTCCCCTCCCCCCAAACCTGTTCTCTCTTCCTTAACCCATGTTTCAGTTGACGATAGCACCATCCACCCAGTGGACAAGCCAGAAATACAGGAGTCATCCTGAATTTGTTCTTCCCACCCCCATATCCTGTTACTTAATGCTCTTGGTTTTAATTTTCTCAATATGTCTCAGATCTGGCCTTTCTGTTATCACTGTCACTGCCTGAATTTAGACCCTTGTCAACTCTTGCCTGAACTATTGCCGAAGTCTCTTAAATAATCACTTTGCTTCTAATTTCATCTCCTTTCAACTTACCCTATAACCTGACGTCAGAGGAATTATGTAGATTGCTTATCTGACACTTTGCTGATTTCTCTTTGCCTCTTTAGCAAAACATACCAAGACCTGGGTGACCTGCACCCACCTGCCTGCCCTGTCTCTCACTTTCTGTCCCCTTCTCTGTATGCTGTGTTCCTGCAGTGCCAGCAGCACGGAATTATGTGTAATTTTCCCAACTTGTCTTGTGGTTTCATGCTTCCTTGCCTCTACTCATGCTGTTTTTTTTCTGGCGCAAGTGCCATTTTTCTCTTTGTCCACCTGGTAAATTTCTCTTTGGCCTTCAAAACCCTGTTGAGGCTTTGTATCAGATAATCCTTCCCTGACCTCCCCCCAGGCTGGATGAATCACTTCTTCCTCTGCACTACTTTTGGAACTTGTTCATGCTTCTATTGTTGCATGCATCACATTTTGTTATAAATATTGGTTTTCTTGCCTGTCTTCTCCTCTAGACTGTGAGCTGTCTTGGGCAAGGTCTGTACTGTCATTATCAGTGTCTAGTGTAAATTGGTGCCTAGTAAATGTTTGCTGAATGAATGATTCAGGCAAAATGAAATGATTTGGATAATTATGATTTGGGAGATCTACTGCATTGAAAGTAAAATAGATGCTGAGTTAGTCGGGCATTTTAAGTAAAAAAAAAAAAAAAAAAATCACACATCCAAAAGTTATAAACACGAAATAACATATTTGGCCTTTTTCAGTTTATTAGAGATACACTGATAAATTAGAATTCTATAGATTGACAGTTTTATCTTTTGGATTTAGTTATTATTGAAGTTTTCTTCACTTTACTTTGTGTAGAAAAAACCTTGCATAAGCTTTTGTTTATCTGCAGATTAATTTTTGTTACAGAAATAATTTGAGTGATTTCCTGTCCCGAGAAATCTATTCCACTCTCCCTCCCAAATTTGATACTTCAATAATTCATTCAACAAACATGAGTCTTTATTGTGTGGCTAACAAAATTATTAGAAGAAAAAGTTTAAATGTATTTTGTAATTGCTTCTTTCATGGTTTTAATTCTTCTTTTCTTTTTTTCATCTTCTAGTCTTTTCAGAGAAGACTGGGGTGCCTTTCAGGCTGAAGGATCCAATGAAAGTAGAAGGGCTTCAATTCTGTGAGAACTGTTGTCAGTATGGCAATGTAGATGAGTGTCTTTCTGGAGGAAACTATTGCAGCCAGAATTGTGCTCGGCATGTCAAAGACAAGTAGGTTTTGCCCCATTCCATCTTGAAAGTGGGTTTTAGAAACTACAAAGGTTTTGTGCTCTCTGACGTGTGTCACCCACTCATTTTTTCCCCAGAATCTTTCTTTCTGCAGACACATAGATCCTGCTCCTGTGATTACATTTAGTGACTTCAGTCACACCTGGTCCCGGTTGTGCTGCTCATGTTCTGCCTATAGTACAACCCCTGCCTCTGTCTTTGGCCTTATGCTTATATCAATTTGATTGCTTTCCAGCTAAGAGTATTTGGATTTTTCTGGGCTATGCACATATTTTGATGATCTCAGTATTTATGGAAACAGATATATATATATATATGTATGGAGTTCTTTGGTAACTCAGTTAAAACCCCACATGTGGAACAAAACTCCCGTGGATTGGTGATCACCTCAATGAACATGGCTTAGTGGATAACAAAGTGAGTCGTGGTAGGATGATCTCGGCGTGCAGACTGAGGGCATTAGCTTTGACTGGAAGTGCTATGTGACACTCTCACTTGGGGGTTGCCCAGTAAAGTTCAGTTAATCAGCGAGAAGGTATATTTCTTGCATATAATTGTATACTGAAAAGAAATACTTGGTATTTATGTTTCAATAGAGTTTCCCACATATTTTAATCAGCCCAGCCTTGGTAACTGTCTGTTTCTGCTGGCCAGTTGATGCTTTACAAAGTTACTCTTGGCCTCTTCAGTTAGATTTGCCATTCTTAATAATTGTTAGATCCAGCTGGGCACGGTGGTGCATGTCTATTT
Organism: Graphiurus murinus; assembly: GCA_004027655.1. Taxonomy (NCBI): domain Eukaryota; kingdom Metazoa; phylum Chordata; class Mammalia; order Rodentia; family Gliridae; genus Graphiurus; species Graphiurus murinus. The sequence continues at coordinate 15,608 of PVLC010013870.1, forward strand.
AATCTTAATACTTGGGAGGCTGAAACAGGAGGATTGCAGGTTCGATGCCAGCCTCAGCAACTTAGCAAGATTCTGTTTCAAAGTAAAATAATAAAATGGGTTGGGTATGTAGTTTGGATATAGAGTACCTACTGGGCCAGTACTCCCCCCATTCCCCCCCCCACACACACAAAAAGAAAATTGCTAGATCTTTGCTTTAGAATTGATTCAAAGATACATATCTCTAAATCATTGATTCTTTTATGGCAGACAAATAATTGTAAACATGTTAGGACTTACTTCTTATGTATTTCTGTCCTTTTTTTGAAATTAATATATAAAGGAATTTCCACTTTCTACTCTGACAAGTATTCTGTATAATAGTGGTTTTAAATATTATCTGTATATGGTATCCTAGTGTCTATTTCTCCTGATGGTTAAGTAATTTTCCTTTGGACGGTGCTTTATAAAAAGTAATTTTTGAGTTGATAATCAACATGTAGATGTTTGATAGGTATTGTTTCCTGTCACTGTTTTGGGGTTATAAACACAACAGAGATCAGAAGGAAGAAAAGGACATAGGAGAAGATAACGAGGAAGAGGATCCTAAGTGTAGTCGGAAGAAAAAACCAAAATTATCTCTGAAAGCTGACCCCAAGGAAGATGGAGACGAGAGAGATGATGAAATGGTTAGTATCTCTATGGGGTCACCAGGGAACTCGCTGAGTGGTGGCATCGTGGTCACAAGCCTGCATCTAGGGCCAGTGACTTGAGTTCACATCTGATCCTAGGACTGTTTCTGTCCACATGTTACCTAGCTCAGTGCTTCACTTGTCCTCATCTCAGAATGGGAATGATAGGTAATAGTATCCTTCCCCAGGGTGAAGAAGTGGGATTTTCTGGAATTTACTACAGAAGTAAGAGATAACAACAAAACCTTTGGTTTGAAGATAAATTTTAAATTTCTCTCACCATCAGAATGCCAATCCCATTTTGTTAAATTGCAGACAGGTCTCAAAAAACTATGTAAATGGGTAGAAAGTGGCATTTAAAGTATATTTGGGGGAAAATTATTCAAATGGCGCTAATTGAAATATAAATATCTTCTCCCTAAAATATGTGTTAATGACTGTATGAAAAGAGAACTTAGAGGTCTTGAAACATTTTACATAAGATCAATATTGAGCCACTGTTACTTGCTAACCACGATTCTATGCACTGGGAAAATAGGGGTAAATAAAACAAGTAGGTCAGGATCTTTCTTCACAGAGACATTTTGTTCTTGTTAAGGGAATATAGAATAAGTAAACAAAATGAATGGGAAAAATACCAGCTTTTTCTAAGTGCTGTGTTGAGAATTAAAATAGGGCATCAGGATTGGCTAAATTTTTGGTTTGAACAATTGAACAGATAATCATGTCATTTACTAAGGACAGGAAAGCAGAGGTGGCATAGAGAATCAGGAGTTCTTCGGCCATTGTGAGTCGGGATGCTCATGAGCCATCCAAGTGGAAGTCTCAAGTATGCAGTTGGGTACAGGCACAGGGAGTCGGGCCAGGGACCTGGGGGTGGAGGTCAGGAGTGCTTGCATAGAAACAACCTTAAGGACCCAAGGAAAGGGACTGGACTGTGGAGAGAGCAGCAGAGGAGCCTGAGAGGAGAGGGGCCAGCGAGGTCTGAGAGCAAGGACAGACTGGTCCTGGAGTGAAGCATAGAAAGCACTTTGAGGAGGGAGCAGTGTCCGTGCCCTTCTAGAGTATAACTCTTGGAAATGTGGTTCTTTTCTAATGACCTCAGGCCAAGAGCAACATTATGTCCAAATGGACTACATGCTTTCTTTTCCTTAAAAGTTATGATGTGAAATTGAAGAAAAGAACAACAACAAGAAAGCTTTCTGACAGCTAAGTTTTTATTGGTGCCAATATTTCATGAACTTTTAAAGTCAGAACTTTCCCTTTCTCGCTGTAGGAGAACAAACAAGATGGAAGAATCCTGAGAGGTTCGCAGAGAGCCCGAAGGAAAAGACGAGGGGATTCGGCTGTCTTGAAGCAGGGTGAGCTGATGAAAGATAAGCTGTGCTGGTACCTTGGTGAAATTGAAAACAGCTCACACAAGTAGAAGTGTTAGTCTTCACAGTTCCGCATACTGTTGCAGCTACAGTATTGCTTTTGGTTTTTCTTTGATTCAGTTTTGTCATTAAAAATGAAGGCTTTGAGGAAATAGATACAGAAAAAGATAGAAATTAGTAACTTTCCAGTAGTTTCAGGGTAAGCATGAGAACATCTTTTATTTATTTTTCCATCAGGTAGGTAGCTCCTGCTTCTGCACCGTTATCAAAACCCTGGTTCTTGTTTATTTCCCAAGATTTTAGGTTTTTCCTGTTATTCCCTCTCAGAGCACAACAGCCTCCTGATGTGATATGTTTTCTCCTTCACTGTTCCTTGGGCAGCATTTTATTTTATTTTTTTGGTACTGGAGATTGAACCCAGGGGCATTCTACCTCTGAGCTACATCCCCAGCCCTGTTTTTTATTCTTTATTTTGAAACAGGGTTTCACTAAGTTGTGGAGTGCCTCACTAAGCAGCTAAGGCTGGCTGCGAACTTGCAATCCTCCTGTCTTGGCCTCCCAAGTACTTATATTACAAGTGTGTGCCACCATGCCTGGCTTCTCTGGCAGCATTTTATTCTCCTGAGGAATCCAGCTACAGACCCTTCCAGTTAATATTTGGCAGTATGAACTCGTCCCCTTATTTGGCAGTGACCTTGGGTCATTTCCATAAAGGCCTCAGTGTCCTCCACACAGCTTTATCCCCATGGCCTGCCCCTCTGCCCTGCCAGCCACTCCTAGGTCATTCTACTCTGCACAGTCCAACTTCTGTCGCACAGTCAGATTCTCCCTGAGTCAGTGCATGAACCCAGTTTCTCCTCCATGCCCGATGCATTCTTTGCTCATTCTTCTGTTATTTTCTCAAAAAGACTTAGAAATATTTCCACCTGCTTAAAACATACAACATAATTTTGTTTTTTCAGAGATGACTTATCTCACTGAGATTAAAGAGAGTAAATTAAATTCCTGAATTACTGTGCCCTCTGCATCAGAATATTTTATTTCTAGAACTCTTCTTTCCTTTTCCCTTAATTTCTACTCTGTATGAAGTGCCAGACCCCTGGCTCTTCTAGAACCTTGTTCCTTCAGTCATTTTTTTTCTCTCTAAATGTTTTTTTTTATGGTCTCTGCTTTTGCCTGTTTAGTGAATTCCCCAAATTCTATTCCCCCAACTTTGCTGCCAGACTGTATACTTATTCCCTCATTTCAGTATTTTGTCACAGTTAATCCAAAATGGAATTGATATCAACTGCCTCCTTATTTTTTATCACTTATATATTCTGTCTGCACTTAAAAATATCTCACTATATCAATTTATTTTCCCCCCTTCCTTTTCAAGATAGGCAGGCATTCTTTGAATACTCAGTGCACTGGCTTCTCTCTCTCGATCTCATAGGAAACAAATTTTGAGCATCCTGTTCCTCGAAGCTTTTACTTCCTGTAGCTTCCATGGTGCTATTATATTTTCTTTCTGCTGGTCTTGTTCATTTACTCCATGTTTTTCTGCTTTCTTGTCTTCATAGCTGTGGGTATATGCCATAGTTCACTGCTCAGCTTTCATTTCTTTGGAAAAAGATCTAGGAAAAGAAACAGAAATACCAGCCTCAGAAAGAAGAGAAGAGATAGGCATAACAGTTGTCAGGGAAGTGAGAGGCCACAAAATACATCATTGATTTCATAGACCGACAGTTCCATCATGTAGTTTCACTTGCCTTTCAGGTTTGCCTCCTAAAGGGGGGAAGAAAGCTTGGTGCTGGGCGTCCTACTTGGAGGAGGAAAAAGCTGTGGCAGTGCCTGCAAAGCTCTTCAAGGAGGTACGGGCCCTTCCAGAAGCACTGTGTGGAAGGGCAAAGGAGATAGAATACTGATCTGAATTAGTATTGTCATTTCCACTGTCTGTTTAGGAAATGTAATCTGGGATAATTTATCACACATTGCTTTTCATGTGTGTTACATGGCAGGGAACCTCTGAGGGAAGTTAGCTTCAACGTGTGCCTGCCTTCCCTGTTGCTGCAAGTATAGACATGCACATGCTCTTTTCCCTCAACATTTACTGTGCTTACTCTCATGATTTTGAGCAAGAATACTTATACTACTCGTGAAAAATTAGTAGACAAATACAATCTGGCATGAAATTTCATGTTAACATCATGGCTTTGAGAACAAAAGTGAGTTAAATTTATATTTTATAACAATAAAGCATCAAAAATTGGGTTACTATATTAGCAGTAATAAATGTTTTTATCATAAGTAATTTAAAATCAGTTAAAATGTAGGTATCAGGTATAGGTATGAGTATGAACTAGACTAAAACAGGGGTCAGTAAACTTTTTTGTAAAGGGTCAGGTAGTAAATATTTAGTCTTTGCAGGGCATCTCATGTCTGTAGCAACAGTACAGCTTGGTTGTGTAGCATGAAGGCAGCCATAGATAACATGTGAATGAGTGCACAAGACTACATGTGCACTCCAGTAAAACTTCATTTACAAAACTGGTGGTGGGCTAGATTCAACCCACAGACTAGTTCGCCAACCCTTGGTTTAAGTTGTTTAGTTTTATTTCATCATGGTATATAATAAACAATCCATGGTTATCATTTTTTATATAAACAAACAAGGGATTTTTAAAAAGTCGTGAATGGTAGATGTAGGATGATTACATCTACACTGAGAATGTTTAAACATAATACTAATTACACATGAACTTGTTCTGTATAATTATTTTCTGTAAGTTTGATCTCCCATTTTTTTTAAAAAAAGATAAAGTACAGCTAATGATTTGAATCAGTAATGCATTCATGTGATTAAAAAATGTCAAAGTGCTAAAAGAACATAAAAATATGTCTCTCAAAGGCCTGCCTCCTAAGCACCAGGTTTGCCTCTCCTGAAGTGACTGCTGCTACCAGTATATTTCCTTTCTAGAAAGTTTTATGTATATGAATAGACTACACCTAAATATCCTCTGCTCTCTATCTTAAACCCCGTGGCAACATGTCCCGTACTTTATGGACTTTGCTTGTTTGACTGGGAAGGTTGGAGATTATTCTATTTTAGTTTATTAATCTCGTCATCATTAAGTTATACTATTGCATAGTATTCACTCTTATGTCTGTTCCTTAAAAATTTAAGTTATTTCCTATTTATTGATAAATATACAGATAAATATTTTCAAATCTTTGGCTATATGCTCTAGTGAATAACCTTGTACACCTGTCATTTTGCACCTGTGTGAATTTTGGATAATTTCCTAGAATTAGAATTGCTAAGTTAAAGAGAATGTTTAGGTTTTTTTTTTTTTTTTTATAAGTGTTATGAAATTGCTAGAGATCATATCAGTTTTCATTCCTGCTAGCAATACATGCCTCCGATCTGTTTTTCTAGAGCTTTACCAACACAATGTCATCAGACAGCTTTTTCATCTTTACCAGTCTGATAGTGAAATACATCTTGGTGTAATTTTACTTTGTATGACTCTGAGGGGTGAGGCTGAGCATCATTTCAAATATGTAAAAGACACAGGCTGTAAAGCATGACATTTCCTTTCTATGACTTATTGATAGCCTTTGCCCATTTTTCATTGGGTTATTCATTGATTCTTTTGGATTGTTAGAAGTAATTTATGTATCTGGTTGACGGGTCTTTAAGAATGGTAATTATTCACATGTTTAATGAGGCCTTCAGAATGGTACTAAACCTGCTGTCACTTTGCATTTCAGTACCAGTCCTTTCCTTATAACAAAAATGGATTCAAAGTTGGCATGAAGTTAGAAGGCGTGGACCCCGAGCGTCAGTCTATCTACTGTGTCCTCACTGTCGCTGAGGTAAGCTTGTGTTATCTTTATTTTTAAAAGAAAATGGTGACCATGGTGTTTTTTTTTTGTTTTTTTGCGGTACTGGAGATTGAACTCAGAGACATTCTACCTCCGAGCTATACCCCCAGCCCAATTTTTTATTCTTTATTTTGAAACAGGGTCTCACTAAGTTGCAGAGTGCCTCACTAGGTAGCTGAAGCTGGCCGGGAACCCGGATCTACCCGTCTCAGCCTCCTGAATGCTGGGATTACAAGCGTGCGCCACCACACCCGGCTCGTGACCATGGTTTTTTTGTTTTTTGTTTTTTGTTTTTGTGGTACTGGGGATTGAACTCAGGGGCATTCTGCCTCTGAGCTATACCCCCAGCCCTATTTTTTATTCTTTATTTTGAAACCGAGTCTCACTAAGTTGTGGAGTGCCTCACTAGGTAGCTGAGGCTGGCCGTGAACCCGGATCCTCCGGTCTCAGCCTCCCGAATGCTGGGATTACAAGCGTGCGCCACCACGCCCGGCTGTGACCATGGTTTTTAATGAGAAAAACTGCCATTGGTTGAATGCTTACTTCAAGCCAGACACAGTGCTTAGAGTTGTGTGTATATTATCTCACCTAATCATCATAATAATTCTACCCTGTAAGAGTCTCCTTCTGTAGACTCTTAGATAGATGAAGGAACTAACACTCAGAGATGTGAAGTGATATGTACAAGCCACACAGCTTCAAGGTGGTAGAACCAGGATTTGAACCCAGGCCCATAGTCTGTGCCATACTATGCTCCTTAAAATAAGGAACAGATCACAGATATTTGTATTCTTTTTTTAGTATTTTAGGTTATATCTAAAACTTTCAGGACAAAGTAAGTCAGTCTTTCCCCCTACCCCATATCTATCTATCTATCTATCTGTCTGCCTATCTATCTTATCTATCTATCTCATCTTCATACATATTATGAGTCCAGCATATTACTGGGAACACAATAAAATTCCTCCTTTGTTAGCCTCCTTGTTCCTTCTCTTGAGCTAGGTCATGCATCTTTTAAAAATTTCTCCCCAAAGAATGAGACAGTCTTGGGTACTAGCTTTAGTTACCACAGTGCTCTTTCAGTGACTCAGTGGATTTGTAATGTGCTTAGGTCCTACACAACACACAGCATGTCACAGCTGGGTGATGGCAGTCACAGTGAATGATGAATGCAGCTACGTGGAATGCCCTGCATGCTCCTGCTGACTGAAGTGCCTTTTATCTCCTAGTTCATATTAGTTTGCAAAGCATCCGGCTTTTGAGATGGGGTTCAATTCCCCCATCTTTCAGATAGGACAACCAAAGCACTGATAACTAAAGTAACTTGAACCTTGTGTTAATATAATATATAAGAGAAATAAAAACTGGATTCTTTTACTCACATTTCCCAAACAGCTAGTGTATTATTTTGGGGTTAGAAATAAGTTTTAGCAGGTTGCTGTGCATATGGGAATAATGAGTAATGAAATTTTTTTCTCTCCTAGTACCACTCACTAGACTGGTGTAGGTGCTGACCAGCTGCACACTTGGGATGATAGGATTTTGAAAGGCAAAGATTTTGGAAAAGACAACTGGACATAAATTTAAAATTTTTGATAGGAAAAGGTTTGAAATGATTGCTAGGGAAGGAAGGCTTGGAGTGAGGGAGATGCTAGGAAGAAAATAGATCAATCAGTATGAGATTTCTAGAGTTGCTGTGGAGACTGAGGCAGAGGTGTATTGGGAGTGGCTGTGCTAGCAAACTGGAGAGTGTGTCCTCTCAGGGCTGGACTTTTCAAGTAGGATGTGAGGGGCAGAGCAGTTCCTGATGGAGACCAGACCCATGCAGTGCACTTCTGAAGTGGAGAGGAAACGGAGGGTACAAGGAATCTGGTTGAGTTGTCCACATGGGTGACCAAAGTGTTCTGAATGGAGAGAAAGTAGGGCTGAGCTGTGAGCAAAGCGGTGTTGGGGGTGGAGCAGCCCTGTGGCACGAACCACAAAGAGCAGAGTGGAAGAGCTGGGTGTGGAGAGAGAGAGAGAAAGGCAGCAGCCCTTGTCTGCATGTGCAGGCTGAAGAGGAGGAACCGGCAGCATTGAGGCGAGGCATGAGGGGGATGAGCAGGGAAGTTGAGGACGAGGGAGATTGTCTACCAAAGAATATCATTCCATTCTGTAGTAGTACACAGAGAGACTGCGGGGAGAACAGAGGAGGAGACTCCAGGAGCAGAAGCTCAGAGAGCTTAGCTCCTATGCATGGGCCAGAGACAGCTGCCTGTGGGGCTGGGTATAGAAGCAGCCTGAGCTCCCTCCTGGAGCCCTGTGGATGTGCAGGTAGCACCAGCCCCAACCCTTCTTGAGAGATTGACTTTCCCAGGATTCCCAGTCTCAGTTCTGTGCAGAGACTCTAGTCCCTCTCCAGGGAATCAGCTTAGTTGTAAACTTTATATGTATAATAAATCAATATGTTCTAGTTGTGAAAATACTAATGTATAAAATATAAAAAGGCCATTGTTTTCTTTATACCTCTTCCTTCTCACTCCCTCTTCCAGAAGAAAACCTTTTTAATCTTTTGTCAAATATTCTTTAAGTGTTTTTTTACTATGAATTTACATATATATGCATATATACACATGCAAATATATGCATATAAATGTTTCTACTTTATACACAAATATATACACAACCAAATATACATAAGTACACAATGGACTCCCACATCTATAATTTTCTAATAAACTGACTCATCCTGTGTAATTTGCTCTGCTGATTAAAGTTTAACGGTATATTTTAGAGATCTTGCCATGACAGCAACTGTGCAGCTACCTCGTTATTTGGGGATTAATTGTTCTGGCTCTGCGCTCTGGTCTCAAGACTCTGGGGTGGGCTTCTTCAGGACAGGTGTTTCTGGAGTTCTTAGAGGTCTGGTGTGTGGGGCCACTTGGAACACACCTGCTTGCGCTAATAGGAAGAACATCGAAGGACTGAATTTTCTAAGAGCCCACGGCAGACCATGACCTAGCTGGGGTCCCATAATCCCAGAATGTCCCCAAGTGAGTCCCTGTAGGCAAATGTATGGCATATGTTACATAGAGTTCTTGGTAACATTGCAGGGAGCCTCTCTGGCCTAAGTATGAACTGAGAACGGCTTTTTTCCCCCCAGCCGAGTTGCCAATGGAGTAGAATCAGGTGCCTGCTCTCTGGGTCTGCACCATCCATGTCCTGCAGGAGCCAGGTCAATGTGCTGGTCTGACTGCTGGCCCTGCCAGCTTTCCATTGTGACTTTTGCTGCTGGTACAATTTAGTGAATGGAGAGAAGATACATATTTGTGGGACAGTTACTCTTTATCTCATATCTGAAGCCTTTTAATGGTACTATAGATGTTGCTAGAACATCACAGCTTACCTTCTTGTAGGATTGCCTTAGATTATATAATTTGCATAGCTGTTTTTGTTGCTGTTAATGACAGTGGTTTGATGAACAAAGGCTACATCGTATCAGATGTCCACGTTGATTTATTTTTGTATATGTATGTGAATATTATGGTTTTGTATGAATGTTATGGTTTGCTTAAAATTATTCAACCAGGTTTGTGGATACCGGATAAAGCTTCACTTTGATGGATATCCTGATTGTTATGACTTCTGGGTCAATGCAGATGCTCTGGATATTCACCCAGTTGGATGGTGTGAGAAAACTGGCCATAAACTCCATCCTCCAAAAGGTATTGTCACTTGTTTTATATTTTAAATTCAGTAAAACTCATTTTTTAGATGCTAATTTGGAAAATTCATATGGGTGCAAATTCAAGCATATTTTTCATGATGAAAAATATTTGTTAAAGTGAAATAAGTAAAAGAATCTACCTTAAGAGAATAAACTATGTCCGTGTATCTATTTGCACATAAGATAATATTTGCATGATAATACTCTGACTACAGACAACTTTTACCTACCTATAATGTAGATTTGTCTACATTATATATAGATACATTATATGTGAGATGTATATAGAGATACATATATAGAAACATTACAGAAAGATACATTACATATATAAGAAACATACAGAGACACATTATATTTCATTATATATAAAGTATATGTGGATATATACATTATAATTGAGGATGATGTTACATAATATAGAGATACATCATATATAATTATATATAGATGCATTATATAGGTTATATATAGATATATCTTATATAGAGAAGAGATACATTATATACAGATACATTTACAAATCCTTGAAAAAATATTCCAAAAATTGGTTTAAACTAACTTATGTAATTTATTTTATTTACTAATATTTTATTGTATAGTAAACTCTAAGAAATTATATATTGAGCTTATAAAGTTTTAATATTTGGGAGTTAGTAAAGAGAATATAACATTAAAAATTGGCTTAGGTAAGAGTTAAACTGATTAGAAATTACTTTTCTTATGATCGAGTTCTTTAGATTATAGTCTGCCCATGATTTTTTTCCTGTTTCACGTCTACATAAAATTCTAAGAAAAACAAATATCATCCTCTTTCGTCTCTCCTCAGTGTATTGAATAACTTACTTCCTTCTTTTTTCAACTGTTACATTCATTATTGTTTACTTGGTGTCAGAACTCCAAGTTTCTAGCTTGATAATTTTGTCTCATCTCAAGTATATTGTTTTAGTAGACTAGCCATCCCTTGTTATTTTATTTTTATTTTTTGTGATACTGGGGATTGAACCCAGAGCCTCACGCATGCTAGGCAGGCGCTCTCCCTCTGAGCTGTGCTCCTAGCTAATCTTCTTTCTTCTTCACTTTTCTTACAGAGAGGTTCTTGCTAAGTTCTTGCTAAGGCTAGCCTTGCATGTAGGATCCTCCTGCTTCAGCCTCCTGAGTCCTGGGATTACAGGCGTGTGCTACCACACTTAGCTTTATCACTTGGTTTTGAGTGAAAAACTAATGTCACAGCTGAAGGATTAAACAAATATACATAGAAAAGATGAGGGTGAAAAGGAAATTTGTAAGCCTTTTTATAAACTAACCTTTTATATATAGCAAATTACTAGTTATTCTTTTCCTGTTCCTTCTGGACTTTAATGAAAGCAAAAGAGAATGCATTAACAGATAAGAAAAATGCTCAATTTTCTCTTTTAAAGAAATGTTGATTTTAATAAAATTGTGAAAATTAAGGTAAAGACATTTCTTTTATGGTAATTTGCTAATACCTTTACTTTATAAACCTTGAATTGTCATTTTTATGGTGATAAGCTAAAAAGATTTTACCTGCTTTATTACTGTTTTTTTTTTTTTCTTCCAACTTTTCACTTGCTCCCCTAAGATAGTCTTCCAAAATAGAATAGGCAAGGGGAAGATAAAGAACTTGACCATTTCAGCTAATGTGTCTGTACTTCTGAGGATTCTAACTAGATACCGATGGAAACAGCCTGGTGATAAAAAGCGCACCTAGGTATAAAATGTATTTCTCCCCTTACTCCTTTTCTTTGTATTCAGCACGGTTCATTTAGAATGGAAAAAATAAAAATATGTTGAAAAAATAAACACAGCCTGTGTCTTAAAATACATAGTTATAAATTATGTATTAAAATTTGTTTATTGAAAATAATCACTTGATTGCTTGATTTTGGCATGTTGGAGTTATAAGTGCTTTTTACTTTAGGATACAAAGAAGAAGAATTTAACTGGCAGACCTATCTTAAGACATGTAAAGCCCAAGCTGCTCCTAAGTCATTATTTGAAAATCAGAATATAGTAAGTACTTCCAGAATACTTTGCCTTCTGAAGGAAGTGATTTTTTGAGTGTCTCATAGGATAAATTACAAGTGATAACAAGGAACTATAAGAAATTTTATTCCCTTGGTAAATAAATTTGACTTATCTTAATTAAACTTTAAAATAAGCTTATAATCTTTGTGAATAAATATCGATTCCATAGCTATATTGGGATTTTCTTATTATTGAGTGGTAGAAGGCAACGTAGTATAAAATGCAGGTAAAATTTACAATTAAGATGCATAAAAGTTAAATTGACTGGAATATTTTGTTGTTACCATCGTTTAATTAGGAGTGCTGTTCAGATGGGATTCACATGATGAGATGACTGTAGTCCTGCTTGAGTTTACATGCAGGAGGTCTCTGGACCCTCTAGCTTACAGTGTGACAGAAGCAAAGGCTGGATGTGTGTTTTACTCTCTCCATTCAGTATTCCTCTTTTGGCGTCTCTGAGAGGCCTGATAGGTTACCTTCTTCTTTCCCAAATCCTGATATAATTTGAAAGAATAGAGGGCAAACCAAAATACCATTTTTCCAACTGATAGTGACTAGGTTGGAGGACATACATAACCTGACTCTGCAGACAAATGAACTTTTTGATTTTGAGCCCTAGAATCAAAGGGATTTTACTACCCTTTCCTACCTCCCAAGCCAGAGAACATGTCCCCTTAAGGAGCAGAGCACCCTGCACCCTTCAGTTCAGCTTCCCCTCAAGAGTAGAATCAGTTCCTTCTCCTGAGATGCACCTGTCAGGTAACAGTGAGTGAGAAGATGGAGAGAGACAGTAGTCTTTTATTAACACAGTTCACTCCAAATGGAAATAAATACCAGGAGTGGAGAAAAAAATCCTCCATTTGGAAAATGATATTAACCAGCTGGTTTGAGGGCATCAGGCTAATGGATGAAATGTTCTCTGATTGAATTAAACATAAGAATTAGAGAACTGGAAAAGTATGAGAGAGAGTATGTGTGTTTAGGAAACTAATAGAGATAATGGACCAGATTATTATTTTATAATATCTTAATTGAGAGGATAGCTTAATTACTGAAATGTAAATACTGTCTTGTCAGTAGGTATTCTCTGTCATGACTTACCCCTGGGAGGAAGGTCATTTCAGTGGAAACTCAGCAGCCTGCTGTCCCTGCTCCAAGTTTCTAATCTCTGTCTGGTTCTCTGACGATTTGAGTCAGGCATTTGATTAACTGCCTTCAACTGTCCCTAGCCTTCTGTGCATTTCTAACATGCAACTTTATATTGAGCTGTGTCTTTGGGATCTAAGAGGCATTCATTTTTTCTATTTCTAGATCCTCTACCTTAGAATAGTGAAATATTTATATATAGTCATAATTCAGATAATTTTAGGGTTTAAATATATGATAAAAATTTCTGTGTGTTATGCTTGTTTCTTCAATTCACACAGGACTTTTTCTGACATTTTCAGATATACTGTAACAGTAGCTATATAAATTATAGTAAAATGAGACAACATTTATTTTGCTTAAAGTAGTTAGAGTAATACCTGTATACTTCAGTCTGAATGGATTTCTTTTTAAAGAAGGGTAAAAATGATTTGCAGTGTGTTATGACTGACATAATTGATATCTTAGTACTCTACTCTGAGATTTGGAATTTTTCCTCACAAAAGGTTGTAAGGAATGTTTACATATTACTGTCCCTCAGGCAGAAAATTTTATTGCTTTCATTTAGAGTCCCAGATGGCTGATAGTCTGTGGATTTCCTTAAATTACTAACTATTTTGAATGGCTATATATATTGACGGCCAGTTCTGTTGCTGGTGTTGTAGATAAAAAAGTACTGTAGTGTTAAAAGTTGTAATAACTTGCAGCCTTTCATATATGAAGATGACCTACTTTCCGCAGAGTACTCTTTTGAGAGATCTTAGATGTGAGAGTGAGTTTGTACTGACTCATGCACATTTTTAACTTGATTAAAAGCATATCTTGTGTGAAACAATTTTAATTTTTAAGTCCATAATCACGGGGAAAAGAAGGCCAAAATGGGAACTGTGTGGTGAATAAAACTTGTATGTCTAACTGAGGTATCAAAATACATGTTAAAATTAATTAAACTCAGCACGGTTGTGGATGTTTTAGTTTTAAGGCTCAGATAGTTAATTGATGTAGCCATAGAACTGCTTTTTTATTTATTTTTTATTTTTTTATTTCTTTTCTTTTTATTGCTGCTTGTTGGAAAGTGACCCTGCTGTGAAACTGGCACACGATGTTAAATTATGTGAATACAGAGAAAGAAGCTGCGCCTTTGAGCAGGGGTGCAGAGTGTGCAGGTCTTGCTGGTGTGAAGTGTGTGCTTATCTCTAATTAAATCTGCATGTTTCCATAGACAGTGATCCCATCAGGCTTTCGAGTTGGAATGAAGCTTGAGGCAGTAGACAAAAAGAATCCTGGATTCATCTGTGTTGCTACGGTAACAGATATGGTGGACAATCGTTTCCTGGTCCATTTTGATAACTGGGATGAGAGCTATGACTATTGGTGAGATATTTTCCATTAATATGTGCTTTTTAATGTCATGTGTAGCCAAATAAACTAAGTACACAGTTTAGAAACAGTAATAATGCAAAGCTTATGATAAAACATAATAGTACTCTTCCCTATTTCAGATTTTTTACTTGTTCCATATTGCAATGTTACATCATAATGTAGTTCAGAGTGATAGATACATGTTGTTTTCATTTTTTTTTTTTTTTCAGTACTGGGGATTGAACTCAGGGGCATTCTGCCTCTGAGCTATACCCCCAGCCCTATTTTTTATTCTTTATTTTGAAACCAAGTCTCACTAAGTGGCAGAGTGCCTCACTAGGTAGCTGAGGCTGGCCACGAACCCGGATCCTCTGGTCTCAGCCTCCCGAATGCTGGGATTACAAGCGTGCGCCACCATGCCCGGCTCCGGTTTTGGTTTTGTGGTACTGGGAATTCATTCTACCTCAGAACTATATCCCCAGACCAATTTTATTTCTAGAGTCTCACTAGGTTGCTAAGAGCCTCCTTAAATTGCTGAGACTGCCCTTGAACCTGTGGTCCTCTGGTCTTAGCCTCCCAAGTACTGGGATTACAAGTGTGCGCCACCACAACCAGCTTACATGCTATTAAATAACATCTTTTTTTGGGGGGTGGGGGGTGGGACAGGTACTGGGGATTGAACCCAGGGATATTTTACCTCTGAGCTACATTCCCCCTCCCAGGTCTTTCTATATTTTGTTTTGAAACAGGATCTTGCAGGGTTGCTGAGAGTCTCCATATATTTCGGAAGCTATCTTCAAACCTGTGATCCTCCTGTCTCAACCTCCCAAGTACTGGGATTGCAGGCATGTGCCACCACACCCAGCTTCTCAATAACATCCTTTAATGCTACTTTTTGATTTGTATTTTATTTGACTTCCTACCATGTTTCAAAATAAAGAATAAAAAATAGGACTAGAGGTGTAGCTCGGAGATAGAATGTCCCTGGGTTCAATCCCCATTACCTCAAAAAATAAGAAACGTTAATTGAGCACAATGAGACATGCCTATAATCCCAGCTACTCAGGAAGCTAAAGCACGAGGATCAAAAACACAAGCCTGGCCTCGTTAATTTAGCGAGACCCTGTCTCAAAATAAAAAATAAAATGGGCTAGGGATGTAGTTCAGTGGTAGAGTACACGCCTGGGTTCAATCCCCAGTACTGCTTTAAAAAAGAAGAAAAGAAAAAGAAAAAAAAGAATGTTATTTTCATGTGACCTTATCTTCTGCGATCCAGGAAGACTTGAGAACAGGACTTAGAACTTAGCCAGCATTTAGGACTTAGCCTGAAGACCTAAATGAATGAGATTGTATCTTTAGCAATCTTTGGTTCCATTTCATTGTTGCATTCCAGTGAATCAGGGCAAAAATCAGCAACAAGCAGATCAAAGAAACATCAAATTAGTGAGTTAGAAAAAACCTAGGGCTGGGTCTTTGCCTTATTGTTTCTAAGTGTACTGCAGTCTTTTTGAAGTGATGGATTTCTTTTATATTTATGAAACGAGAGTGATACTAATTTTATGCATCTCCCTAAAGTAATACAGAAGAGTTTGCAACATATAGGCAGTGCCTGAGATCAATGTCAAAGTTAACAGGCTTGACATCACTTGGTTAAATTGGGAGAAGCACTGAATGTTGATGATGGAGGGTTATGGAGATGAATGGGACTCAGGCAGTTCTGAACTTCATCCCAGAAGTGAAGTTGTAATCTGAGAAAGAACAGAAACACAAATCCCACTGTCTTGGGTTCTTGTTCCTTGTTAGAACCAACCTCTTGTCTGCAGTAGTGCAGGGAGTGAAGGCCTGGCTCAGACTCACTGAAGGGCTCCTGGGGAGGCTTCTGGAGGGACATGAGATGTGGAACCATGGAGGAAGAAAGGAATTGAAGGAATTGGTATTAGATGTCAGGAGGGAGTATTCCTGTCCAAAGAAAGCACTGACTTGTGTTCTGGCCTGGGTTAGGATATGTTTGAATAGCAACCAGTTTCTACCTTCCTCACCACATGTTATGAGGATTCGAATAAGAGTTTAAGGAAACATGTTTGCAAAAGGTTGAAGGAATGGTGATAAGGGATGTGAGGGAGAGAAATTTTGTGCTGAAGGCAGGAGAGGGTTTTTGCTGGAGGGGAATTTACTTCCAAGGAGAGTTTCACTGCACAGAGAGTATTTGTTCATGTTTTAGTTTATAGGCAAGAAGGAGAACCACCAAGGAAGGGAAGAGTGCTGATATATGAGACTGTGGATTTACCAGTGACAACAGTAATCTCTTGCCTCTCTGAGCCTGGAGGAAAGAAAGTAATAAAGGAAAGTTTGACAGCAGGGTGATGAGCTGGTATCCCCTTCATCTCTTTTAAGTTATTGTATTGGAGATCTACAGCTTGAAACAAATAGTTAATATTTACAACAGCTGCTGTGGGGAATGGGCTTGGTTAGATTAGGGATGGAAAGGAGCACTGGGAAGCCCAGCCTGATGGGGCTTGGTGTTCAGGGGTAAAGCAGAGAATGATGGAGGCCCTGAAGAGTCAGCAGTATAATGAGGAGCCAGGAGAGTTGGGTCCTGGTTATACATTGGCAGAATCCTGCTCTGGGTTTAGGGAGTGGGAGAGACGAGATGTCCTGCATTTCTTCAAAGAACCTAAACCATTATTGCTTGGAATGAAGAGACTCTGAGGTTTTCCTTAGGCAAGCATCTTGCAGGACTCTGCCTTGGTCAGCGGAGCCCCACATGTATGCATTAGTTTTGCTTAGCTTTTGGTTGTGGCTAATCAAACCAGAATTTCTTTCTTTTCAACCCAAGAGCTTGGTGAATTACACAACTGTTTTATATCTTCATAAACTGATCTTCATGTCTGTTCACATTATGCTTATATCATAAACAAGATTTTGTGTGTGTGTGTGTGTGTGTGTATGTGTGTGTGTGTGTGTGTGTGTGTGTTTTACTGGGGCATTCTATCTCTGAGCTATACCCTTAGTCATATTTTTTATTCCTTATTTTGAAACAGGGTCTCACTAAGTTTCAGAGGGCCTCTAAGTAGCTGAGGCTGGCCACAAACCTGTGATCCTCCTGTCTCAGTATCCCAAGTACTGGGATTACAAGTGTGCACCACTACGCCCGGCTTTAACATTGAATTTTTTGATGGACTGTTTACTTTTTTTTTCCCCTTTTAAAATTCTTTGATTGTATCTCAGCAGCCTACGTGAATAATTTGCAGTTACTTTAAAAATATCTTTGAAATAGTCTCTCATGATATACAAAAAAACCTGAAAAATGAGGGTACCGAGATAAAGGATTTAGGATTTGCTTAACTTTTCACCATTCGTTCTTCATGATTTCTTTTTGGTTACATTTCTGCCTTTGAACACTAGGTGGGACTAAGAGATGACTTGTTTTACACTGGCAGCAGAAAGGAGTTCACAGCCTTCCCACTTTTGAGTGAAGTATTGTTTGCTACCAAGAGGTATAAGTAAAATAGATAAAAGTAGGGGTTCTCTTTATTTTCTATACTGAAGTGCCTTCCTTGTTCTTTTTAAGTGATGACTTTGATCAATATTTACATATTATTAAAATCTTGTATAAGATTGAGATAGTACAGTAGTGAGTGGCCATAATATGCTTTAGTATTTTGTTTAGTTATAATTTATAAAGAAAACCAATAAAACCAAAATAGTTATTAATGTTTAATGCTCTTTCTTTGAAGTAATCATGATGAGTGGCAGATGATTATAAAAATTACTACACAGTTGTATTATATTCAAAGAGGAAAGAATTGGACAATGCTATATATTTATTATTTTTTCATTATTAATAAAGCCACGTATGAGCTGGGCATGGTGGCGCACACTTGTAATCCCAGTACTAGGGAGGCTGAGACAAGGGGATTCGGGTTCACGGCCAGCTTCAGCTACTTAGAGGCCCTCTGAAACTTAGTGAGACCCTGTTTCAAAATAAAGAATAAAAAATAGGGCTGGGGATGTAGCTCAGAGGTAGAATGCCCCTGGGTTCAATCCCAGTATGGCAAAAATAAATAAATAAATAAATAAATAAATAAATAAATAAATAAATAAATAAGCAAGCCATGTATGCATTAATAGTCTCTCCTAAAATAAGGTCAGTTTATCATTAGCAATAGCCCATAATCAAAATTATTATTTAGGAAAAGATTAGGATAACTGGAAATAGAGTTCCAAAGCTCTGTTTATATAACAATGTATCTTAAGGAATTTCATGTTGAAATATCTTTTTATGAAAGTATATATTGTAAGAAATACAGTGATTACCTGTGAACCTGATACCAAACTAGCAGTTCTCCTTTTCCTTTTGTGTTCCTAAAATAATGATGTATGGACCTGCAGCCCTAACATATATAATGAAAAGTAATCATTTGGGGGAGGGAGGGTATGAGATAATAAGTCAATAAAGGAAGAAAAGAAGAAACCTCTAG
Organism: Graphiurus murinus; assembly: GCA_004027655.1. Classification (NCBI taxonomy): domain Eukaryota; kingdom Metazoa; phylum Chordata; class Mammalia; order Rodentia; family Gliridae; genus Graphiurus; species Graphiurus murinus. The sequence goes on from PVLC010013870.1 coordinate 34,266, forward strand.
CTAGAAAGTTAAAGGTATTTTCTACTGAAGTAAGTTCTGAGAAAAGTCCACGATAAATAGTGATTATATCAACTCACTGTGTGCTACGTATGAGGCTGCCATCTCGGGAAGGTTGATGAGGAGGGTGGTGACTCTGTTCTAATCTCATTCACTTAGAACACTTCTTGGAGAGTGGTTTTTCAGTATTCATTAGATTTGTTTATTCACTACAAACTCCTACCATTATTACAATACTCACTTTCTGCCTTGAGTTTCCCATTTGAAGGCTTGTGTTGAGATTTATGGCTCTCTTAGAATAGATCCAGCCTGGTTAATAGAGCAATACCAGACTTGGCATTTTCCAAACTGGGTTCTACAGAACACTAGTGTTCCGTGTGATGATGTTTGCTTAACTAAGCAGTGTTTCATAATTATCTTCAGGAAATGCTACATTAAACAATTTAAGACTGGTTTTTATAGTATAACTTCATAGTCTAATATAACCACATGTGCTGTAAATCTCTTTAAGAAATAGTAAATTGTGTCTTTCTGAAATATTTTGACTATGTGACCTTGATTGTGTGTGTGTGTGTGTGTGTGTGTGTGTGTGTGTGTGTGTGTGTATAACTTCAGAATACCTATTATCTTTGAGAACACATATGAGGAAATGTTATAACTGTTTTTTTTAAAAAGACACTGTGAGAGCTGCGTGTGGTGGCGCATGCTTGTAATCCCAGCATTTGAGAGGCTGAGACTGGAGGATCTGGGTTCTTGGCCAGCCTCAGCTGCTTAGTGAGGCCCTCCGCAATTTAGTGAGACTCTGTTTCAAAATAAAGGATAAAAAAATAGGGCTGGGGCTGTAGCTCAGAGGTAGAATGCCCCTGGGCTCCATCCCCAGTACCAAAAAAAAAAAAAAAAAAAAGACACTGTGATATGTCTTTAGGTACCTATGTATTTTGCAATGCATAGGCATTGCATTATAACTACTGTCTTATAAGCCTCCATTTCCTTATATTGTATTCGCCTGGCAAAATTCCAACCCTGATTGAATTCAGCTTTCTGCCCTACTACATGCCTGTGACTGAGCAGTTGAATATACTTGGAGAAATACACACAGCATGCTGACTGGTCTGACTTTGTATTCATGATGACTGACCTCAAGTGGACCTTGAGTCCTGCCATGTCCTTGTCTGTTCTTCCATTACATTTCTTCTTCCCTTTTCCCCTCAGACTTATTGTACCCTCTTCCCTTTCAAAAGTTTATGATAGTGTAGAGAATTCTCATATATGTCTTATCTATCTTCTCCCAAGTTTCCAGCTTCAACAGTAAAACAAAATTTCTTTTCGCTCTCTGATGCCTCCATCACCTTTTCTTCTGTTTTCTCTTAAAGCCTCTCTGTTCAGGTTTTTGCCCTTTTCCATCCCCAGCTCCACCAAAACAGCTCTCGTGAAGGATACTAATAACCTTTACATCAACAGATCCAATGATCAGTTATTTTTTTTTTTCTCCTTTTTGGTCCATCAGCAGCATTAACCCAGTTAAGTTCTTCCTTTTCCCTTACTGTCATTCCTGCTTGGACTTTTCCTCCCACTCTGTTCACTCTCTGGACGGTCTCCACTCTGCTCATGGTATTAAATACCACTCCACATGTTGACTCCCAGATTTGCATTTCTGGCCTTGCCCTTTCCCTGGAACTCCAGATTTTTATGCTCATTATCTGCTTGACATCTTCTCCAGTTTGTCAAACATATGTTAGTAACAGGGCTTTTCATTTATGACTTGGAATGCCAGAGCCTATGCCTGCTGTCTTCCCTGGTGCCCAAGTCTTGTGATGTCTTGACTTCTTCAGTTATACTTGCACCCTGTATTAAATCTATTAGCAAATCCTTTGGGTTTTACCCTTAAATAAAATATATGTCTAAAACATGATCACTTACTATTATCTTGACCACAACCCCCGTGGTGCAGGCCACCTCGATCAGCTCTTGCAGTAGCCATCTAACCACCTCTTCTGTTGCTCCCACTATAGTTTACCATTGTTACAGCAGTCAGAGTAATTGCTTTAAAGTGCAAATAAGATTAAGCTACTTCTGTGCCTAAAACACTCCACAGTGATGTTCGCCCTGAGTAAAAGCTCAAAGGCCCTTCCTCTCTGACATCATTTCTTGTTGCTCTCTGCTTCCCTCAGTCTCTTCCTGTTCCTCATGTAGTCCTGCCAGGTTCTCACCCATAATCTTTGTATTTGCTGTCTCTTTTGCCAAGAATAGTTTTCCTTCACATATTTAAGTGGCTCTGTAGTCTTTCTTCAGATCTTTCAGATCTTTGCTCAGACGCTACCATTGTGAAAGGCTGCCTTGACGCGGCTACATAAAGGATCACGTTTACACTTGTATAATCTACTCCTCATTTACTTCATTTCATTTGTCTACATAGCATTGTGCCACTACAGAGTGTATTGGTTCCTGGTACCCATGGGCTCCACATCCACAGGTTCAGTCAATCACAAATTGAAAAATGTAATGGTTCAACCTGTACTGAACATGTACAGTCTTTAAAATCTTTTTATTATTCTCCTGAACAGTATAGTATAATAACTATTTACATAGTGTTTATATTATGCTAGGTATTACAAATAAACAAGAGATAATTTAAAGTATACAGCAAGATGCCCATTAGAGAGTATAAGAAAATGCTATGCCATTTTGTATAAGATACTTGAGTATACTCTGATTTTGGTTTCTGAAGGGATCCTGGACCCAAGCCCTTGCAGATACAAAGAGATAACTTTTATTTCTCGTCTTTTCTACGTAAGTGTCATGAAAGCAGGAACTCTCTATCTCCTTTAATTGTTGCAGTTTCCTCAGGGTCTATCCGAGTGCCTGGCATATCATTCACACTCATTATTTGAATGACTGAGTGAGCAAATGAGTGGAGGAAACAAGTTGCATGTTGAGATGAGAAATACATAGAGCAAGTGTGGTTAAGATCAAGGAATCATATGGTCCAGATTTGCACATGGACAGAAAGACACTGGAAAAATATGTGTGTGGCTTTAGTAAAGATGACAGAAGAGAGAAGTGAGAGAAGGAACCACCTTGTTTGAATAACTGGCCTCTACCATTCTGATGGGTAATAAAATAGCATGTTGATTTTTTGAAAGCCATTGAGCTTCCTGCATTTGCACAAGCATCCTTTGAGATGCTGAGATAATTTTAGCTTGCTTGAGTATACAGTCATAAGTTTATTTTTTCACATTATGTTTGTGAATGGAAATTCTGAATTTTAATATTATCTTTGCACTTTTACTATCTTTGAAATTTTAGAATATAATGGTGGTGAAAAGAGAACTGCTTGAATCAAAACCATATGATATTTGTCTAGTAAAAATCTACTTGGTTATTAGTGTATTAGAGGAGTGAAAGATCTTCAGCATTATTTTTCGAATTAGATACATCATCATAAATAGAATACTGTAAAGTGGTCACAATTTCTAATTAGCCTTAAGAATTTTTACTAGTATTTGTGAGTTTATCTAATTACAGTGTTTTAATTTATATCACCTACAGGTGTGAAGCATCTAGCCCACACATTCATCCAGTTGGTTGGTGTAAAGAACACAGAAGATCCCTTATTACTCCACCAGGTTTGTGTTTATTCCGAGTCTAATAGTATCCATATACCTCAGGAGTTGGCAAACCTTTTCTTTAAAGGGCCAAATAGTAAATATTTTAAGTTTTGTATGCCATAGCATCTCTGTCACACCTTCTCAACTCAATTGGAGTGCAAAAGCAGCATTACATAATATGTAAACAGATGTGGTTGTGCTGTGTTAACACTTTATTTACAAAAATATACAGCTGGCTGCATGCATTAGCTTACTGACCCCCCATGTACCTTCAGGTATATGAAGCATTGGATTAGTTTATATCAGGGTCTCAAATTTTGTCTTTTTTGCAAAAATATGTCCTGTTTTAAAGGATTTTGTTTTCCATCTTGAAATTTGTTTCTAGACTGCATATTAGAATGCATTTAAAGATGTTGAGTAACCACAGCTGTAAATTGTCTAAGCTTTTGGAGTACAGAAAGGAGGAGTGGGGGACACGGTGCTGTGGACAGCGCATGGACTGCCCTCCTCGGGCAGTTCTGACAAAAGCATGATGTTGACATTTAAGTGAGAAGTTGAGAATTTTAGAGCTTGCACATTTGCTTCTTCTTCTTTTTGTTGTTGTTGTGATTCCCGGTTTCAGAATAGATTTTGCACCTTGTGCTGGTATCACCTCTGTCCTCTGGAGTCTTCAGGTGTTTCAACTGCCTGTGGCTTTGAAGCCTTCTCAGCTTACTTGCTTTCTCTTTGGTAGGGAACAGTGTAACTGCTGAGACATAGTGACCTTGTTTTGTGTCATTTTGAGCCTATTTTCCTGTGCTAAAGAACAGACTCTGCAGCTTCATCAAAGTCAAGACTGTATTTTTGAGCATTAAAGGTATCATGGTCCCTCCTGGTAGGAAGAGGCAGGGTCATGAGATAAGGTAAGGTCACTCACTGCACAGAAGGCAGTTGCTCAGCAGACACGTACGTGAGGAATGTTGACTGCCTTGGTTACAGGGAAAAGAGGAGTCCTAGGTTTATTAGGAGCAGTCTTGTAGCCCTCATCATATACAAGCAGGGGTTCAGTTTGCAGCTTTAGATGCTAGTCTCCTTCTGTTCCAACAGCTGGTTTCATTTGGAGGCTTGTCCCCAGCTCCTTGATACAGTATCTCCCTCAGAGTGTCTGATCATGAACTCACTCAGGGGACTAATCATTCCTGTAGCTGGGGAGCTCATTCCTTCCACTTTTTTCCTTTTTCCTGGATGCTAAGGCGAGGGAAGGAAAGCCTCTGACCTACGTACAGAGCTATTGTGAAGATGAAGGAGATCTAGGTCATAAAGTGTTAGAGGAAGGGATTAATGGTTCTGTGGCCTGAATGTGGTGTTGTCTCTAAGATGTCCTGTGTCCAGTTCTCCCAGGTACTGTGGCTTACAAAATACTAATGTATAGCATTTGCAGAGTTGATTCTCTATCACTATCATCATCTAAACTACTATGGGGATTCTTGAATTTTCCAGTTTGATATCATTCCTTTCTTCCCACAACACCATTTTTGGTCATAATCAGAGATCCTATATATAAGCAATGAACCAGAAACAGCTGGTGATGTACCCTGGGGAGAGATGGCGGAAGGCAGTAGTGTTGCTTCCTTATGTGAGGCAAAAAAAAAATAATCATTCGTCTCTTTTCATTGGCTTTTGTAACTCAGTAGAAGAGAATACACACACATACACATACACACAGAACTTTTTGACAAGTTTAAGAAAAAAAATAGAAAATTACTTGTTAAAAATTATCAAATACTTAATAGTGTGTGTGTTCTTTTTGTGGTACTAGGGATTGAACCCAGAGGCGTTCTACCTCTGAGCTACATCCCTGCCCTAGTTTTTATTTTTTATTTGGAAACAGGGTATTGCTAAGTTGATGCAAGCCTCACTGAGTTGCCGAGGCTGGTTTCAAACCTGCTCTCTTCCTATCTCAGCCACCCAAGTACTGGGACTACAGGTGTGTGCCACTGCTCCTGGCTTGTGTGAATGTTTCTAATGCCACTGAACATTCACCTAAAAACTCTACACCTAAAATTGGTTAAAATGGTGAATTTTACATTAAATGTATTTTATCAGAATAAAAAAATGTAAAAACAATAACAACAAAAGCCTGTCAAATTATAAGCCTGGTCTCCTGGACGTGTGCTGATGTTACTCTTTACTCCATGACAAAAAGGACACCCTTCGTTCAGTCCCCTGTAAGGCCAAATTCCTGGCGCAGCCTCCCTCTCCTGTCTGAAGGGCACATCCTGATCCCCACGTGCCTCGGCAGCCATTCTTGCTTCACCTCTGCTGTTTGAAGAATGAGTCCATCCCCTGCCCACCTCTGCTCGCCCACCAAGTTCATGTTTTCTGTAAACACGCCTATCTTTATTGTTCTGTTTCCAAAATTAAAATCTTCACCTTTTGACATTACTTTCATTTTGAATTTTCAAAATTATATATTAATACATGCTTATTTTAAAATTTAGAATACAGAGATAACCACGCTTATCTTTCTTAGTAGCTTAACAGTTTGTCATTAACCCTTTTCCCTATATTTGTGTACACATTTATGCATGTGTGCATCTTTTTTTTTTTTTTTATTCCCCTGTGGTACTGAGGATTGAACCCAGAGTCTTGCACATGCTAGGAAAGTACTCTACCACTGAGCTACATCACCAGCCATTTTTAATTTTATTTTTAGATGGGGGTCTCACTAAGTTGCTCAAGCTGGCCT
>PVLC010013871.1:0-40568 GCA_004027655.1 Graphiurus murinus
ACGCTTGTAATCCCAGCATTTGGGAGGCTGAGACCGGAGGATCCGGGTTCGCGGCCAGCCTCAGCTACCTAGTGAGGCACTCCGCAACTTAGTGAGACTCGGTTTCAAAATAAAGAATAAAAAATAGGGCTGGGGGTATAGCTCGGAAGTAGAATGCCCCTGAGTTCAATCCCCAGTACCGCAAAAAAAAAAAAAAAAACTAAACTAAAAGGAAAATTTCAGTATTTATGATAAGAGAAGTGAAATAAAAATTCTAAACCAAGTTGGGTGTGGTGGTGCACATCTGTAATCCCAGTACTTGGGAGGCCTCCCAACTTTAGTGACTTAGTGAAGCCCTCAGTAACTTAGTGAGACTCTGTTTCAAAGCAAAAAATAAAAAGGGATGGGGTGTAGCCTAGAGGTGGACATTACTAGTAGTATGAATGACTTAGGGATACTTGGTTAGTCCTCTGATGGGTGAAATAAGCACCTATCTATTGATTTTGAGAGGATGTTATGAGACTGATATGCCAGTATCAAGAAAGCACACTGAGGAGAGGTGGTCTAAATAGTCTTATTAACAGCAGACTTTATCTACACTGTGAATTCCAATATAATATATAACACAACACAATATAATATGCTATAGTGTCTCAGCATTTGGAATGTTCTAACTTAGGAATTCTACTAGTGATAAAGATACTGTGTAATTTTCCCTAGTGTGTTCATTTCAAATACAAACAAAACAAAACAAACAAACAAAAAACAGTGCCACTAAATGCTTACAAAAACACTTTGAAGCCGGGCGTGGTGGCGCACGCTTGTAATCCCAGCATTCGGGAGGCTGAGACCGGAGGATCCGGGTTCGCGGCCAGCCTCAGCTACCTAGTGAGGCACTCCGCAACTTAGTGAGAGTCGGTTTCAAAATAAAGAATACAAAATAGGACTGGGGGTATAGCTCGGAGGTAGAATGCCCCTGAGTTCAATCCCCAGTACCGCAAAAAAAAAAAAAAAAAAAACAAACACTTTGAGAGGAGCACGGTAATTTTTTATCAGATGAACCCTTTGCTCTTTTGTTTGATGTAGTCTAATAATGTGTATTTTCTATTTTTGGTATTAAATTATATTTATCCCAGTTTCTGTTTTCATTTTCTAAAATTCTACTTTTTTCCTAACCTGCCCAATCATGTTGTTTGCTCAAAATCCTTTCTTTTCTGTTGAGTGATAAGTGACTTCTCCCTCTCTCTACCCCGTACGCCCTCCCGAGGTCCTTCGCCAGGCTGCCGCGTACCTCCCTTCATATTTGCCTTCTCTGCCTCACCACCTCTGTCTTTATTCTTCCCATTCTGGTATCACCTCTCTCCCATCCTTCATGCCTCTGTCAACTTTTCCGCTGTATTGCTCCATATATAAATAGGCTTGAGGTGATCTATCATGCATCCAAGCATCTCCTGTGGCATTGCGCAGACAGTAGTTAACCACAGTGGGCAAATTTAACATGCTCGTTTATTATCCTCTTAGAAGGAGTGCTGAAGCAGGGGTCAAAAATGAAAGAGATGTCTTACATAATTCAGTGGCTCCTGAAGGATGAACTGGCTGAAATAAGTAAGCTGTCTTCTCACGTTTAAGGTTGACTGCAAGCATGTTTCTAATGAGACAAAGCTGCGGAGAAAATATGTAAGGCCTGAGCAATATCAATCCCCCATGCCCAATGTGTTTTCATTAGTCTTGTTTTACTAGTGCAATGAATAATAACTTGTTACAGAGCACTTCCAATGTGCCAGCCATTTACTATTCCTTTTTTTTTTTTTAACTATTTAAGACAATTATCTAATTGACGGCTCTTCATATGGTTGCACAGTGTGTGCACTGCACTAAGGAGTTCCTGCAAAGCAGAGAGCTGAGGCTGCCTGCCAACCTGGAGGAGCAGGTTGTCATTACTCCCACTGATCAGATGTAGAAAATGAAGCACAGATGGGTTAAGTAACTTGCCCAGGTGGAAGAACTATGTAAATTACAAAATTAAAACAGGGTATTTTGAGACAAATGACCAAGACAAATGTGTAATCTACCTTTCTGAGTAGTATTCTCTTAGTAAAGCATAAGGCCAGGCACAGTGTCTATCTTGTTCTTCCTTGTAGCCAAGGGGTTTTAGGATGAATGGAAATAAAAAATAAAATAAAATAAAAGAGTAAGACTCATAAAACATCTAAAGGATTAGCTTCTCCTACAAAAGAGAAATAGAGTGACCTTGAAGAAACTGTCCACTGTTGTGGCTCTTAAGCATTGGTTTTGCCTTCACTTCCATCAGAACCAGGGCTGAGTACAGAGCGTGGCTAACTTGGGCAGACCCATCTGGGCGAGGGGCAGATCACACGGCAGGAGAACAGTATGAGGCAGGTCGCTGGAGTACAGAATCTTGAGGTCCTGCCAATTAGGATTAAAGAGCAGGGTAGAAAAGTGGGAAATGAGATCCAGTAAGGGGTGCTAGAGAACATCCCAGGGGAACTGAAGAAGGGCAAAGTAGATCTGGCCTGTAGGAAAGTTCCTTACAGGTAACACAGGGAGGCTCAGGAGCTGGATGGTGCATGTCCCAGTAAGCTTGGGAGAGTAGGTTTAATAACAATGGTGACCTTGAACCATTTGCATGACATGCCCTGTCTGAAGCACTCTGTAGGTATCCTCTCATTCTAATCTTCACCCAAACCTCTAGGGTTGGCACTATTATTCCTTCCATTTAAAGAAAGGAAAGCTAGGTGCAGCATGCACACCTGTAATCTCAGTATGTGGGAAGCTGAGGCAGGAGGATTGCAGGTTCAAGGCCAGTGCATGAGAACTTAGTGAGATCATGGTTCAAAATAAAAAATAAAAAGGGCTAGGGGTGTAGCTCAGTGGTATAACAGCCCTGGGTTTAAGCTCTAGTACCACAAAAGTAAAATGTTACAGGTAAGTAAGTTGTCAAGGTATCAAGGACAGGAAAAAGCAGACTGTAGGCTCATTCCCAGATCTGCTGATTTCAAAGTCCACATTCTTATGTATCCACTTTAGAAGGAGAGACTGGGTTCTGGTGGGGAAACCCTACCCAAAGAGAGATAGGAAGAGGACACAAGGTTCCTGAGCCTGGAGGAGCAGGGAAAGTACTCAGGGTTTTGACGATGGGCTCAGCCTTCTAGATGAAGCTCCATTGAAGGGGGGGGGGCAGTGGTTAGCAGAGACAGATTGAAACCTGGCTGTAAGGGCCCCACATCTGAGCCATGTCAGGATATGGCTTCCCCGACCACTGAGGGAGGGCAGAACTTCTAAGGTCAGTGTTGCTTCCGGAACTGTCGCTGTTGGAAAGTCGGGAGGCCTGTGTGAGAAGGAAGCCATTGACCACTAAGATTTTGAGCTCAAGCCAGGCGTGATGACGCACACTTATAGTCCCAGTACTTGGGAGGCTGGGACAGGAGGATGGCAGATTTGCAGCCAGCCTCAGCTACTTAGTGAGGCCCTCTGCAACTTAGTGAGACCCTGTTTCAAAACAAAGAATAAAATAGGCCTGGGGGTATAGGTAGGGGGTAGAATGCCCCTGAGTTCAATCCCCAGTACTGGAAAAAAAAATAGATTTTGAACTCAGATTGTTTTTGTTGTTGTTGTTGTTTTCAGTACTGGGGATTGAACCCAGAGGCATTTTACTTCCTAGCTACACTCCCAGCCCTATTTTTTATTCTTTATTTTGAAACACGGTCTCACTAAATTGTGGAGGGCTGAGGCTGGCCATAAAACCTGCGATCCTCCTGTCTCAGCCTCCCAAGTACTGAGATTACAAGCGTAAGTCACCATGTCTGGCATCGGATTGTTCTATCTACCAATATTTGTCCCAAAGCTATCTGAAATCCTTTTGGAGTGAGGTGGGGTATAAACCTAAAATATGTAACATCTGCACAGTGCATGCATGTCCCAGGCGGCCTTAAAAAGCATGTGTAAGCCGGGCGTGGTGGTGCACGCTTGTAATCCCAGCATTCGGGAGGCTGAGACCGGAGGATCCGGGTTCGAGGCCAGCCTCAGCTACCTAGTGAGTGAGGCACTCCGCAACTTAGTGAGACCCGGTTTCAAAATAAAGAATAAAAAATAGGGCTGGGGGTGTAGCTCGGAGGTAGAATGCCCCTGAGTTCAATCCCCAGTACCGCAAAACAACAACAACAACAACAACAACAACAACAACAAAAGCATGTGTATGTTTCTTTAAAGTATGTTGTTATTCTCTAATTGAATATTTTATGTATGTGCTGCAACTAAATCATCCAGATACCTCGGTGGCTTGCTCTGTAGCATTTCTGAAGGCAGCTCTGTGTTCTGGTTTCCAGTGTATTTGTAGGCTCCATGTAATTTTTTACATGTGCCATGTCTCTCCTAAAAACAACTACTTCAAGAATGAAGAGACAGACAGCAACAAGGGCTGGCACCCAGGGACTGTTTGATGAAAACAAAATGCCACTCCACAGACGCCGGGGAAAAGTTGGCAATATTGCTGGATTTCCATCCCAAGTTTCCAGACTGTGATGATACACATGGCCATAAAATTAATTGAAATCACTGCAACTCTCTAAGACAGGTACTTTTCTTTAGACACTGAAATTATTCATAGACTGTTTTGTACTTGGCAACAGTCACCCACAAGGAAAAAAAAAAAAAAAGACCTGGAGATATAGGAAGTGTAGGAGATAATTGGAAATGTCAAAAAAAAATGATGAGTGTGAGGTGGGGGCTGTCACCAACTGCAAGCCTTGAACGCAGCACAGACATGCCGTGCTGGGCCCCCATCCTCCTCCCGAGGCTGCTCCAACTCTTGACATCTGTGGGTGGAGCAGGGCAGCACTGGAGGCCACTCCAGACCCTGGGCTGGGCCACTCCTGGGCATTCTCAGGCCTGCAGCTCTTTGGCACTGATGGGGGAAAGATGGAAAGATACCCCAGGGGATCACAGAAGAGGGTGCCCAAGGCAGCCCAAGGATTCTGGACCAGTTTTGCATAGGCTGTGAACAAACTTGGAGGATTCTCTATGTCTTCATCACATTGCTTTTTTCCTTCATTTTTCTACAGATCCCTAATATTCCACTTACCATCTTACAATGCCTCTGACCACCCTAAATTTTAAGAGAGGGTGTGGAAAGAATAGGGGACTTAGCACCAGAGAACTGAATTCCCCTTCTGGTTCTACTACTACCTCTGGCAAACTCATTGAACTTCCTGGCAGAAGAATCCTCCTCTGCCAAAGGTAGAGAGTGGACTGTAAGATCCAGTGCTCAGTGAGGAGATTATCTGGCCCACTGGACAAGGAATACCCTTTAGAGATGAGTAGACCTAGGCATCAAATAGCTACTTGGACTTCAGAGCTCTTGCCCTTTTTCCACTCTGCTCATCAAAGTCCTGTCTTCTATGAGATGACACAGAGAAGTTAAGACTGACAGTTTCTGCTCTCATTGTTTATAACGCAAAGAAATTCATAATGATAGGAAGCCAGGTGTGATGGAACATGCTTCTAATTCCAGTACTTGGAAGGCTAAAACAGGAGGATTGCAGGTTTGAGGCCAGCCTGGACAACTTAGCAAGATCCTAAGCAACTTAGCAAGACTGTTTCAAAATAACATAACATAACATAAAGTAAAACAAAATAAAGGACTGGGGATGTAGCTTGGCAATAGAATGCCCTTGGGTTCAATCCCCAGTATCAAAGTAAAACAAAAGGAAGAAATGAGAGTATCTACATCTGTATAATATCATGAGGTATATCATCATCATCATCATCATCATCATCATCAAAAACTAAAACTTTACAAATGCCTACTGTGTTAATGGTACCACTCTATGAGGAAGGAAGCAAACTGATGCAATACAGTAATTACTGTTTACTTGTGTCTCCTCTTCTAGATGTGATTGTTTATGAGCAAGAAGTGACTCACATCTATTGGACCAGCACTTAACATCATGTCTGGTCTTGGTAAGACAGAAAGAAATAAAGTTCATAGATAATCAAAAACTTTCAATCTCACTTCTCAAAACCCCTTTGTTAGAAACTGTCATTGAAGCACTGCCTGTTTTCAGGAACTAATGCCTCTTTTAGCTCTGTCTCCAAGGAAAGGGGCAAGCAGAGAGTACCAGAGGGGAAGGAGTTCAAGGAAATCTGAGCCAGGAAGAGAGGATGGTGATAAAGGGGTTGTTGTGCTCCATGCACGGTCTACTGCAGTGCTATCTCCTGCGCACAAGGTTAGAGGTTGCCCCTTCCCTCCTGGCACACAAGGCCTCAGTGATGGCACAGAAGATGTCTGGTTCTGGCAGTAAAGAGAATGAGCTGGGGAGCTGGGCATGGATGGTGGTACACATCTGTAATTCCAGTACTTGGGAGGCTCTGACAGGAGGATCACAGGTTTGAGGCTTGCCTCAGCAACTTAGTGAGACCTTTAGTAAATTAGCAAGACCCTGTTTCAGTCAATCTATCAATCACACAATCAATCAAGCCAGGGTGTAACTCAGAGGTAGAACACCCCTAGGTTAAGTCTGTAGTAGAGAGAGAGAGAGAGAGAGAGAGAGAGAGAGAGAGAGAGAGAGAGAGAGAGAGAGGGCGCAAGCGAGTGCCAGGCAGATCTAGCTGGAGTGACACTCTGCCTAAACAGCATTAGAGAAAATGACTGAAATCTTGCCTTTTGAGTTACTTTCTTCCCCAGTATCTAGTTTAAAAAGAATAAGTCCAAGCCAAAGTTCCCTTTGGTAGGCCGGGCGTGGTGGCGCACACTTGTAATCCCAGCATTCGGGAGGCTGAGACCAGAGGATCCGGGTTCGCGGCCAGCCTCAGCTACCTAGTGAGTCACTCCGCAACTTAGTGAGACCCGGTTTCAAAATAAAGAATAAAAAATAGGGCTGGGGGTATAGCTCGAAGGTAGAATGCCCCTGAGTTCAATCTCCAATACCGCAAAAAAAAAAAAAAGTTCCCTTTGGTGGCAGAAGCGTTTTAGACATTTACACCCCAAGTCAGACAGGGACCAAACTTCTAATTTGAAATTTTAGATGCTGAAGGAGACAGAGGGACCCGTTCCAAACCTTTCTAGCTATTAGGACACACTGCTTCCCAGAGCTGGAGCAAGGTCTTGGGGATCTGATGTGCAGACGATAACAGAGTAGTGATAAAACCTCTCCAGCTGGAGCAGACTCCCCTGACCGTCACTGGGGCCTCCGGCCCTGTTTCCTGTGTGGCGCATATTTAAAACACATTGGAATTAGTTCCTTCTTTTAAAGCACTGCTTTATGTTTCAGCTTTCAAGATGTCCAGTTTCTGCAGCACGGCATCTTCACATACCAGCTCAATGTGTTTCATGTTCCCATGGAGCGGGCTCCCTCCCTCCCTTCCCTCCTAAAGAATACAAAGGAAGACGATGGCTTCAGGGAGAAGCAGCTCTAGGGTGCACAGAGTTTGGGTGAGAAGAGGGAGAACAAAACAAAATTCTAACCTGGCCCATCCCATCTCAGAAAACCAGAGCTCTGTGAATTATTTATGATTCTCCCAACCCTCACGGCAATGCAGGCTGCAGTTCTTGCCAAGAACAAATTAGGCTGTCTGCATCTATGACTCCTCCCAGAAGAGCTGTGTGTGGAAGAGCAGGGTCGGCAGCCAGGATGGAGGACCAGCCGGAGAGAGGGAGAAGATAATGCTGCATTCCACTGCTTCCACCGGAGGCACTACACTGTGGAAGCACAAGCAGATCCGTTTCCAAAATCCGGAGTGAGCACTGGGTTGCATTTTTTAAGCTTGAAATGCTCAGCCTAGCAGTGTTGCCAGGCGAGCTTCCCATGTTTAACTTCTGCTTCCTGCGTGACTCCAGGCGGGCTATCAACTAGATTGGCTCTGGGGACCTTGACCTGCCTCTCCATGATGCTGTGCTGAACCTCTTTAGGACTGCATGCCTCTGCTCCCACTTCTCCACTTCAGAACCCACCCCCACCCCTAAGGCCCTTGCTTGTGTGAGTTGTTAGTGTTGGCTCCACGCGTAGCTTTTGAAGGGAGCTCCAGGCTCCCCTCCTCCCACACAGCCCCCCAAACAGAGGCCCTCTGGAGTGGGATGAAGGGCTAAAAGAGCCCTTGGGAAAACACAGGTGGGCGCTGGTGGTAGGGGCCATTGGAGCTTCTGAGGCAGGAGTGAAAAGGCAAAAGGCCTTCTGTAGTGTGTCCTTCCATCTTTCCCAGAGCAGGTACAGGCAGAAAGATGAGCCTCCAGCTTCAGCCCCACCTACTTGGGAAATAGACTTTAAGTGACTTGAGGCTTAGAGGCATTTGCGTGGTATTACCCATTCAACAGTGTAGACAAGAGCCGGGCATGGTGGCGCACACTTGTAATCCCAGCATTTGGGAGGCTGAGACCAGAGGATCCGGGTTCGAGGCCAGCCTCAGCTACCTAGTGAGGCACTCCGCAACTTAGTGAGACTAGGTTTCAAAACAAAGAATAAAAAATAGGGCTGGGGGTATAGCTTGGAGGTAGATGAGCCTGAGTTCAATCCCCAGTACCGCAAACAAACAAACAAAAAAACAGTGTAGACAATTGAATCTAGGGCTTCTGTCTACATTCTGGGTATTGTGACCCATTCCAATGGTCCCTAAGTCATAAGGTGACAGAGAAAAGTGTCATGAAGACAAATCCTCACCTGGGGCAAAAAGCAGCCCACCTTCTGTAAATCTAATGAGATATACACTTTGTACAATTTTTCTCTGCAATTTAATGTGAGGGTAGTTTAGATTAATGTAGGGCACTGCTATGATAGTCTGGAAGGCTGGATAAAAGATTAGCAGGCCTGGGCCTGTTTTGGTTTTTCCCAGGCAAAATGGCCCTGAAGCTAATCAGAGAAAAAGATAAGAGTCTCCAGGCCCAGTAGATGTCTTTGTCCAATTACCAAACAATTCCAGTCCCTAGATCCTGCCCTAACGGGCCAAACCAATCCCAATACACCCCGCATCCCTTCCGGACAAACCAGCCAATCCGTATGGTCCCGGTAGTCTCTCTCTGCCCTGGAAACAAGATTTCACCAATCCCAGTGCAACAATTAGTTGCTCTTTGTTGCTTTTGTAAACCCCCACTATAAAAGGCTAAACAAAGCTAGAGTAGGAGTCCTGTCAAGACTCCACTGTGTTGGATGAAACACGGACCCCAGCTCCAGCTAGTAATAAACTTCCTTCTTGCTTTTGCATTATTCTGTGTGAGATGATTGTCTCTTGGTGGGGGGGTTAACATAAAGAGTTAATATATAGCACCACCACACCTGGCTTAGAATTGATATTTAAACAAATGACTGTTACTCTCAAGAACAAACACAAGATGGTGCTTTCAGGGTGTTGTTGAGTAAAGCCCCTGGGGACCTGCTTTAATGTGTTGACCAGGATCACATGCAGTTGCTGTCCCAATGTCCTGCGCCCTGCAGTCTTGTATACTCTGTTCTGCTGCTTCCATGCCTTCATTTCAGAATCAGGACAACAGGGAATACAGTCCAATAACAATATAAACTGCAGTAACTTCAAAATTAACAAAGGATGAATTAATGCATTTATATTCCATTTCAGAATTCTCATCAGATTGCAGGATAATTCCACTCCTCTTGCCCAGAGGTGGCGCACAACTAAAACAGAAGGAGAGGGGAGGTGGCACCAATCTGAATGAACCATGGGAGGTCTCTACATGAATAAGGACATTATTTTTGTTCTGGTTTCTACCTTAATGACGAATTTATAATAACAAATAGAAGGCATCCCACATTCAACACAGCTGATTGTGTCTGACAGTGAGAAAATATTTTTCTCTCTGGGTCCTGGTGGTGACAGGTGGGGACACTGTGCTACAGAGTGGGAGGGGTCATGTTCCCTGCCAACCCTGTAAGCCTAACCTGCTGTGGTCCAGAGATGAGCAATGACAGGCAGCCTCAGGGTGCAGCACGGTGCCTCCCCCCACATCTGCTGCTGGCCGCCCACGCTCACAGGGCCTTGGTGTATGTTTTTCCCCTCCCCAGAGCACCCTTTTCTCTGTCCTCCTCATCTTGATAATTCCTGTGGGTCTGTTGGGCTCAGTTCAGGTGTCAGTTCAGGAAGCCTTCCTTCCATGGAGTTGTAGCTGTGTTAAATATCAAATCCAGCTGATCCCATTGAAAAGGCCTTAACCAGAGTGTATGCCAACTGCTCCCTCAATTATTGCACCACACAACTGGATTTTTAATGGCAAGTGATCTCAACAGTAAGTCACAGAGTTAGATTCCTTCTGGAGAAGGCCCAAGAAGTGTCAGGGCTGCATTTCAAAACAAGAGCTGTTTTTTCTCTCAAAAGGAGAGCTGAGCCAGGTGTAGTGGTGCACACCTATAATCTCAGCTACTTGGGAGGCTAGGGCAGGAGGAGCACAAGTTTGAGCCCAGCCTGGACAACTTAGCAAGACCATGTTTGAAAATAAATAAAAAGGGAGCCAAGCATGGTGGCATGTCCTTGTAATCTCAGTACTTGGAAGGCTGAGAAAGGAGGATCCAGGATAGCCTCAGTAAGGTTGTGAGACATTCAGCAACCTAGCAAGACCCTGTTTCAAAACCAAAACTAAAAAAGGGCTGCAGGTGTAGCTCAGAGGTAAAATGCCCCTGAGTTCAATCCCCAGGACCATTAAATGGATGAAAGGATGAATGAATGAATGAATGAATAAATATATAGGGGGAGGGAGCTGCGGATGTAGCTCAGTGGTAGGGCTTTTGACTATCATGCAGGAGGCCCGAGGTTCAATCTCCAATACAAAAAAAAAAAAAAGAGAGAGAGAGAGAGAGCAAGAGAAAGCTCTGCTGATGGCTCACAGCAAGTACAAATCAACAGAGAATGCAAAGGGATTTATTTTTTGGTTTGGCATACTTGGATGTCAGAAAAATAAAAAGCCTCTCCCATTTTTGCACAGTGAACCTCACTTCTAGTGTATGGTTCTGGCTGAGAACAGCTGGTTTATTCTTCATCTGTCCCTTCCTTATGAGGCCAAAGCCTTGGCTGTCATATCTGACTTTTACCTGCGCAAATCAGACTCCAAGAGAACTTCTATGACAACCCTGGTATTTAGATAATAGGGAAGCACTGGGTGACACTACAGTAGTGATTTTGCCAACTAAATGAATCACACATGTAGGAAAAGGGAAAGTTACTTGATCCAAGTCATCAGAAATATAAATAAGTCCTCTCAATTTATTTCATTGCTTTTGAAACTTGGAAATGTCTCTGCTTCATATTCTTGTCCATCTGACTTTCAGCCTTATACTTCAGGTCTTCTTTTTTTTTTTGGTGGTGGTACTAAGGATTGAATCTAGGGGTGTTCTACCTCTGAGCTACACCCCTAGCCCCTTTTACTTTTTTATTTTGAAATAGGCTCTGGATAAGTTGCCAAGGCTGGCCTTGAACTTGCGATCCTCTGAGTACTGGGATTCAGGTGTGCACTATTACTCTGCCCAGTTTGTAATGCCATTCTTAACTTTCTGAAATTTCCTTTAGAGAGCCTGTCTCTGCCTCATCACCAGCATGGGTCATTGTGGTGAGGCTAGGAAGTGTCAAGGAGGAATTCCTTGTTGTCCTCCCTGATCTCCCTGGACTTTTCCCGGGTGGTGAAAGGGCCAGCAGTCTGAGCTCCGGGGACACAGGGTGGCCTCCATGGACACCAATTCTCACATAGTCGGTTTATCTGTGTGTTCCTGCGAGCTCATCTGGGACCACATTTCCCTTATCCTTGCATCCCTCTGGCACCAGGCCCAGAGCTTGGGGTATCTCAAATGTTCCACAAGTGTGCATGGGATATTGGGGGAGATGGAGCCCGCCTGGTCAAGTGCTTTCACGGGGCCTCCCTTTGGTGGCCAGGCCGAGGAAAGCCCAGGATGAGCCGCATGCCTGGATGGCCTATAGGTAGCCTGGTGGGTGGTGGCATATACTTAAGCTCTGTCAGAGGTCCCAAACAGATTTTGCTCCCAATATCCAAAAAGCAAAAAAATTCATAAATGAACAGGGATTTCCAGCTTCTCTTGAAAAACTAGATCTTGCAACATTGGGCCCACATTCCAACTTGGCAACAACGGGCGGGAGCTGAGGGGCAGTGGGACAGTCGCAGTGGGACAGTCGCCGATCTTTTGTGTTTATACTATTCATGTGGCTCCCTACAGCACCTGAGTTTGCCCCTGTTCCACTGGAGGGGATGTTAGAAATCCAGCCAGATGGTGTATAGAGGAGCAAGGGGAACCCTACTTTGAGCTCTGAGTTTCAAAGTTCCCAGGGCATAGCACCAAACATCTCAATATTCAGAGTCCTGGCCTGTCTTCCAGGCAGCCTGCTCTTCCTGGTCCTGCCAGTATGCATTCTTGGGCAGGACTGGTAGATTTCTGCTGGCTCAGAGAAGCAAGACTCTCTTGTGGGAAAAGAAACTAGTTATTGCAGAACTGTTATGTGAACATAGTAACCATTGGACATATGTCTGTTGAATAACACGTATCCCTCACACACTAAACCAGACAAAAACATGCATATTGAATTATATTCTCATTGACTTTTTTTGCATTGGAAAGATGCTTCTATATCAGGGCACTGACTCTAAGATTAATTACGTTGTACACAGAAAGAGAATACTAGATCCTACCTCTGAAGAGATAATGTTTCTCTGTGAATCGCATGAGTGAAATCACTAAAATTGAAGGGAGTAAATGCTTGAAAGAAAAGTGCCGTTGTCAACTAGGACCAAGTATTGAATCAGGTCACTCTTCTAGTCCAAGCCTCCAGCAGCTTCTGCTGCTTCCAAAATAAAGTAGATTGGACATATTAAGGCCTTTTGAGATCAGTCTTAGTCTACCTTCTAAGTCACACCTCCCATCACTACAACACATTCCCTCCGTCCCCCTTCAGCAACCTGTAATCCTGAGTGAGCAATGTTCTCTGACACCTCTGCACGTGTTCCACCTGGAAAACTACTCATTCCTCAAGAGCGCCTCCTCCAGGAGACCGCTGCTGACGTCAAGGGGGAAGGAGGTGGCAGAGGGCTCCGAGAGAATTTTGCTGCCCTCTTGCTCTACCTCTGAGCCTTCTGAATACAGGGCTTGTGCTTCAACCTTCTTAAACTCCCTAGTGCTTGACATTCTGCTAGTTCACAGTGGGAATCTAATATGTATTTATAATACATGAATAAATTTGGCAATGCTATTAAGGTTATAAGAACAATGGAAAAGAAATATGAAAATAATTCTCTATCTCAAGATGAATAGATGTATTATTTATTTCCTATGTCTGGGGACTATGATTCCTTAACCATGTTGGAAGGATCATAATACCCAATTTCAAATTATACTACAGAGCTGTAGTAATAAAAAACAGCATGGTATTGGCACCAAAACAGATACATAGACCAATGGAACAGAAAAGAAGACACAAAAGCAAATTCTCACACTTAGAGCCAGTTGATTTTTGAGAAAGGTGCCAAAAACACACACTAGAGAAAAGATAGCCTTTTCAACAAACAGTGGTGGGAAAATTGGCTATTCTATTTGTAGAAGAATGGAATTAAACCTCAATATCTCATCCTAAATTGCATTTCATTCCAAAGGCTGAGGTTGTTCCGTAATCTCTGAATGAGTTTAAAATATCATTATATTTAAGTATGTTTCTTCCATATATTGAACAAATGCCATAATTACAAATGGGCACATATTTGGTAGTCCCCTTATCCTTGGTTTCATTTTTTGCAGTTTCAATTACCTGTGGTCAACTATGGTTCAAAAATATTAGGTGAAAAATTCCAGAAATAAACAATTCGTAAGTTTTAAATTGCTCATCATTCTGAATAGTATGATGAAATCTCGCATTATCTTGCTCCATGCTCTAGGAACATGAATCATCCTGCTGTCCAGCATAACCATGCTGGATACAGTGCTCAACATTAGGGACTTAGTACCCTGGGCAGTTGTCAGATCGACTGCCCAGGTATCACGGTGCTTGTGGTCAGGAAAACTTCATGTAGTAGACTAAAGCTATGACACGATGCCTATTATCTTACCACATCACAAGAAGGGTAAGCAGAGCACAATAAAATATTTGAGACAGAGGATCACATTCACATAACTTTATCACAGCCTATTGTTACAATTGTTCTATTTTATTATTGTTGTTAATCTCTTACTGTATCTGATTTAAAATGAAATTTTATTATTGGTATGTATGGGTATATAGGGAAAGCATAGCATATATAGGGTTTGGTACTATCTGCTGTTTCAGGCACCCACTGGGGATCCTGTAATGTATCCCATGGATGGTATCACAGACATATGTAATATGAGAGTTCATATAGTAGAGCAACTATATTTTTTGCCTCCTTAGTTGACAGATGGGGAAGCGGAAGCCTTAAGAACAGGTCCAAGGTCATGCAGCTGGTTGATAGTAGAACTAACACTAAAAAGAGTCCTAAAATTGAGTGCTCTAGAAGGATCGAGAATTCTTTTTAGCATTGCAGTTCTTAATCAAGAACAACAAATTAGATGTTATAATAAATGCTATGACATTGGATGCTTTCTTCCTTTGTGAAAAAAACACTACCACATTTGATACTTCTTAAGTATAACCCTTCACTATAGTAATCAAAACTAACTGCAGTTGTGTAATATGGTGTGGCCACCATCTTAAGGACATGCTCTTTTGTGGGGAGGGAGCAAGGGGTGGCTGTGGAGAACTGAAGCTGTTTCCCTCAGAGGCTGCTCTGCAGTGATAATTCATGTGTATAAATTGTTGCCCTCTTACCAGGGACAGTCAAGGGACCACACAGTGCAATGGGAATTAGCCCTCATTACCCTGAAGAGTTCACACAGAAGCCACCATACATTCCTGCCTCTTACTGAATTGCTTTTTCACTATTTTATTCCTCTTTCTTTATTTGGCTTAAGTAGATGCTTACTTGATTTACAATGGAGAAAAAGGATGAATGCTTGACTTTACTTATTAAAGGAGTTTCTTCTTTGTCCTTTATTATAATAACAGAAACAAACTACTTTTCCAGATGAAGCATAAATTAGTAGGATTAACAGTTTAGTAATTTAATCTTCTAATAGTGAAGCAAGTATATGGGACAACACAAGAAGATAAAGTATAATTAAAATTTGAGTGCCCCAAATTGACTATAAAGTTACATTTGTTTATGTGTATAGCAATACATATGTATATGTCACTATACTCAAGGGGAGAAGAATGCTAACATTTATTGGATACCAAGCATTGTGCCTGGTACTTTATAACATCTTACTTAATTCTCATAGAGTAAATCTATAAGAAATGCATTGTTAGCCGGGCGTGGTGGCTCACGCTTGTAATCCCAGCATTCGGGAGGCTGAGACCGGAGGATCCGGGTTCACGGCCAGCCTCAGTTACCTAGTGAGACACTCTGCAACTTAGTGAGACTCGGTTTCAAAATAAAGAATAAAAAATAGGGCTGGGGGTGTAGCTTGGAGGTAGAATGCCCCTGAGTTCAACTCCCAGTACTGAAAAAAAAAAAAAAAAAGAAATGCATTGTTATGCCACTTTCCAGATGAGGAAACTGAGGCTATAAGTGTTTATATAATTGACCAAGGTTAATATAACAAGCAAGCTATAAAGCTAAAATTTCAATTTAAGACATTAACTTACAAAGCCAATGTTGTTTCTGCTGTTTTCAGGTGGTCTTGCAGTTAATACAATCGAGGGATAATCTCACAGCTCGGTCATGGCTGTCAAGAAGGGCAGGAGGGGAGAGGAAGGCCAGAATGATGTGGTTCAACACAGGAAGCATCAGTGAGAGGAACCAAGAGAAGCCATTTATGAGGAATCCATGTTGAACGGAGCTGGGGAAGGGCTTCATGGTGGTATAATAAAAAATTATGACTCTCCTCCTTTCTCACCATGAAAGGTTTAAGCAGTAAATAGCAGGCTTCCCAAGTCAAGGAGCCAGAGGTAAGGACACGTCTGGAAGTGCAGAGTGGACTTAGAAGACGAGGAGGGCATGCCACAACTGGATGGCACTGACATGGCAGGTCTGACAGAGCACGGGGTGGTATAACTTTCCTTCCTACTACGATCGCGATCGCCGTCACCACCATTATCCATCTTGCCTCTATTCAGCATCTGATTCAATCCAACACTTCTCAAGTGCCTCCTATGACTCTTGATACAGTTATAGACAATGGATCTAGAGGTAAAAGAGAAGACAATCCCTGCCTTCTAGGACTTAAAAGATCTGTAGACACTATGAAAACAGATGGGTCCCTACAGCTAAGATGTACAGGAGGGAGACCTCGCCTCTCCCCTCCCCTCTCCCCTACCTTCTCTCCTTTTCTCTCCCCTCTCCTCTCTCCTCCCCTCTTCCCTCCACTCTCCTCTCCTTCCCTCCTTCTTTCCTTCTTACCATATGCCAGGCACTGTTCTTGGCACTGGGAGTGCAGTAAGGAAGATTCTTGTCCTTGTGAGGCCTAGGTTCTAGAGCTATGTTGTTCGATACAGTCGTCTATAGCCGCGAGTAGGCATTTACATGTGAATTTAAATTAATAAACTTGCAAGTTTCATTCTTCAGTTGCACTAGCCACACTTCAAATGCTTGGCAGACACAAATAGACAGTACCTGCTATATTGGATGGTACAAATGTAGAACATTTTCAGCATCACAGAAAGTTCTACTAGATAGCTCTGTTCTGAAATCTTATTTACAGTTAGGTCTTTAGAGTTTAGCATTATGCCTGATATGTAGAAAGCACTGTTAAATTGTCATTAAATGTTAAAGTAGTGTGATAAGTACAACAATAAAGCTATGTCCCACCTGGGTGCAGTAGTGCACGCCTGTAATCCCAACACTTGGGAGACTGAGACAATAGGGTTGCAGGCTCCAGGCTAGCCTCAGCAAATTAGCAAGACCCTCAGCAACTTAGCAAGATTCTGTTTCAAATTAAAAAAAAAAAAAATTAAAGGGCTGGGGATATAGTTTAGAAGTAGAATATCCCTGGGCA
Source organism: Graphiurus murinus (assembly GCA_004027655.1). Lineage (NCBI taxonomy): Eukaryota > Metazoa > Chordata > Mammalia > Rodentia > Gliridae > Graphiurus > Graphiurus murinus. Next base: position 17,001 of record PVLC010013871.1, read on the forward strand.
CAGAAATAACACAGAGGAGAAACTACTTCATTTAATGGCATGGGTGTAAGAAATACCTCCCAGAAGACAGAGGAACTAGTGATAGGATTTGAAATTTGATTAAAAGTTGTGATATACATTTGGCCAATAGAGGCAGCTTGATAAGATTCTGAGGGGAAAGTAGAAAAGGATGCCTTTCAAAATTAAATCACAACTTCAATGGTAGATAGCAAGGGTCAGATGCTTCTAGATATGAAAGCTGGAAAGTGAGGCAGGGGAAAGGGAACAATGACAGTCTCCAAACCCCTGAGGAATTCTCATTAGGAGGAAGTAAACAAAGCACGCCTCCTTATTTTAGGAAATAAACAGTTTGCAATAAATGTCTGAAATAGCCCTGGTTCTTAAGTATTACTATGCTCTTCAAAATGAATGCTCTGTGAAGCCTCCCTTTTAATCAGCAAATATGCTAGTCAGAGCCATCTATAAAAAGAAGCAGTACTTAGCTGTCCATTCCTCGGCCACCAAAGGGAGTTAAATCACACACACACGCTATGTGGCCAGTGAGGGAGACCTCTGGGGTCTGATTCAGAGCAGCTCTCGTCTGGAGCTGTCCAGTCCAGTGGTTGTCTCAGCAAGAGGAGAACTAGGAGACTGGAGAACAGGCAAAAGAGACGTAAACAAGTGCCACGTGGCGGTCAGGCCAGCCTCAGTGCCCAGTGTCTGCCAACAAGAGAAACATGAAGGCAATTATCTCCCACAAAGATGACCTGGTGGATGGCCAGACACCCGCCTGCCTCCCAAAACTAGCATCTAGATACTACATGCAGACAGTGTTTACTTCATTTAATTCCCACAACAGCCCTGCAAGAGTGGCACCATTACGATTCCTTCTGACAGATCAAAGAACTGTCACAGTGGATAAGTAACTTGCCCAGGGTCACATAGCTCCTGCAAGTGGTCTATCTAGAATTTGAAAGCATTGGTTATATGGTAAGTGTGGTTGGGGACAGACAGGCTGAAGGAGGATAGGGTATTGGGGGGGCTCAATGCCTGTATACACGGTCAGAGGATTCCAGAAACTTTCCAGGGTGATTCCCCTGCTTAGCACCACTAGAAGTGATAAGGGCAGAGAGGGAAACTACTTATAGTTGGGGGTTGCTTTTAGGGATTAAGTATCTCCCTCCATCACCCCCCTGGAAAGCTCACTGCTCTTGGGAGCAATGGGGATTTCTGCTCTTAAATTCGGTCATGACTCTGCTCCACAAGTCCTTGGAGGCTGAGGCAGGAGATATCGAAGCAATCTGCACATTCGGTACTTTTCCATGAAGTTCTAAGGGGAATGAACGCCAGTTACCCACCACTGCTGATCTCTGCAGATGGAAAAGCCCCTGGCTTGCCTACTGGAGGTCAGGTATCTGACCCTGCTCAGCAAGGACAAGGAGTCCAGGTTTTGGCCAGCTCTGTCCCCAACCACTGGCAGAATTTCACAAGGGGGAGTGTGTGAGGTCCCTCTCTCTTTGCACATTCAGCTGAAGAGATGGCAAGCTCCTCCCCTCATCACCTGCAGGGATTCAGCATCCCCATCACAAACACACCAACCCCTGGCTTGGGAAAGATGGTTCATTTTCTTAATTGCATCTGTTCCCTGAAGCATTTTGGTCCCATAAAGGAGGTTAAAGCTGTAATAAGATGGAATAATACAACTTGCAATCAAAGAGACCTAAGAAATAATATATTTAAAAAAAAATAAGGCTTATGTGTTCTTAACATGACTGAAGCAAACTTCCTAGTTGTGAATTGTAGAAACATCCAGATTCTACTGAAACTTTCTAAACTATGTGTGTTCACAAATGCAAAGGATATCATTCACCACCAGAGCATTCTGTCGTACATTTCACAGTGACAACAGTAGCATTTGCACCACAGTATCCTACATACTTCACCCCATGCTCAAGAGAAGAGAGGAAGGAAGCAGGGTGGAGCTCTGCACTTCTCGCAATGCCTTTCCCTTCCCCCATCTCTGCCTCCTCTTCAACACTCAGGGCCCCAGATCCCAGTCTGCCTCAGGGGCCATCAGGTCTCTCCCACGTGTCCTGCAGCCCTTTGTATATCTGCCACTTGAGGGTCCCTGTCACCCCCACCACTCCTATTCCCAATTTGGCTGTGCACATCCCTACTCACCTCCATTACCCCTGCCCAACTTCCAAATCTCTGTGCCTCCTGGGACTCATGTCCATAGACAGCAAAAGCCTCTGTATTCTCAACTTCTTTGAAACTCCCCTTCACCTTCTTGCTCCACCTGAAAAGTAGGTTCTCCCCTCTTCTGCAGCTTTCCAAAGCTGTGGTTGTTCTCTTTCCCACAAGCTTCACCCCACTGGGACTGGAGTGAAGTAGACAGCTTCCTTTAGTTGGGAGCAGTGGTAATACTGCGAATAGGAGTGAGGATTCAGAAATACCCCCAGGTTTTGCAGTTGACTTTAGAAACAGACTATTTTAAGGGATTAAACACAATCCAAGGGCAAGGACACCTCTCTTGTCCTTGTGGAGTTACCTAAGCTAACCTCAGCAAGTTGTTTTCTTCAAAGCCATTGGTCTTTATCTACTGTAAACTCCTCTCTGCTAGGTGTCCAGGCAAGTTTAAAATATAGACTCTGGAATTCATGGGGGAATGGATTCCAACAGACCACACGTAAAAATAATTCTCATGCACGAGTACCAGTCTGATGCCTCCGGATGCAGAGACAGGCGAGGTAGGACCCCTTACGAGTGGACGGCCGGCACCCCACCTGAGCAGGGCAGCTGCTGCTTACTTCCAGCCAACTGGGCCACGGCCTGTGGGTGTCAAAGGCCAGGTCTTCCATTCTTTCAAGAGATGCTAGAAATGCAGATTTTCAAGCAAATAGGAATTTTTAGTGACAGCTGGTAATTTGAAAATTTTAAAAACACAGTGAGACATGGCTTGGCATTGTGTTAAGAGAATAGATTCTGGGGCTAGCCTATCCAGGTTCAAATTCTAGTTTTAGTTCTTACTATGGGTGGGTCCTAGGCCAATCTACCTTACTTCTCTGTCAGTATCTGTATTTGCAAAATAGAAATAATAGTTCCCAGCTCAAAACTCTGCAACCTGCTTACTAGTGCCTGGAGGAACTCTACAAAAGCAGGAGAACTGCCAATCATGTTCCAGACATCAGGCTGCCAATTGGCAATGTCTCTCATCAGCCACCCTTCCTACACACTCACAAAACATTGCCTATAAGCATGAGGACCATCTATTTAGTGCATTTAAGCTAGTACACAAGAGAGCATTCTGGGGTGCATATAAAAGGAGATTATCAGAGCTAGGGGATCTCAAGAAGAGATTCCTGTGGAACGAAGACACTTCCTTAAGAAGGTGAACTTAGCTGGGCGTGGTGGCGTACGCTTGTAATTCCAGCATTCAGGAGGCTGAGACCGGAGGATCCGGGTTCACAGCCAGCCTCAGCTACCTAGTGAGGCAATCCGCAACTTAGTGAGACTCGGTTTCAAAATAAAGAATAAAAAATAGGGCTGGGGGTATAGCTCGGAGGTAGAATGCCCCTGAGTTCAATCCTCAGTGCCGCAAAAAAAAAGAAAAGAAGGTGAACTTGAGCTGCCCTCTATTGAATGGTGCTGTTGGCTAGACAGCAAAAAGGATAGACAAGGTTATAGGAAGGCGAGAACATCATTCAACATCTCTTCAGGAAACAGATGACTCATTTAATTTGGGAAATTTGAGGAGAATCTAATAAAGGGCTATTTAGAAAGATGTGGCCAGTGGAGGTTCAGGACTTCAGAGCTAGGAATAGGCCATGCCTAGGTCCACAGGGCAATAGAAAAAATGTCAAAAACAGAGAAAAGGAGCTCATTGGAGGGGGCAGCCTCATCTTCCTACTAAAATCTATAGCTGGTCCTTCTCCATTAGCTAATCCCAACCAGAAGCCATAGGACAAGGGAGTCCATTGGTGCAGTCCATACAGGATGACAGTCGTCCTCCCCTCTCTCCTCTGTCCCCATCCCAGTATAAAGCAGAGAGGAGAACAGTGGGGAGGGGAGAAAACCATCACAAAGGGAAAAATGAAGCCAAAGAAATAGAGACTAAAATGTGCTGGAGAGCAAGAAAGCTAGTCTCAGCCTTAATTTTTCAATCTACCATATTCATTTGATGTCCCTAAAGGCCAATAAATAACAGGAGAACACTCTACAATGTTGGAAGGATGTTGTAGCTGTGTAAATGTGCTTGTTGAGATAGGGAAGTAAGAGAAAGATGGGGAAGTCAGCCAGCAGTTGGGGAATGGAGAGGTTCAATCTTTGAAACAATGAAAAGTATAGGGGAGAGGGCAGGAAATCCACAAGTCTACAAAATTGTTGAACTGGATGCCTAAACAGATTTTTGAAGATGCGCTATAGAAAGCAGCTGATATTGTTTTATTGGGCAATGGAATATGACTGGCTTCAAAGCCCACGAGAACTAATTCTCACATAGAACTACTTGATTCAGCCCAAACTTAAATGAATATTGTTTATGTACTTTCTCTTTTGAGTACAAAAGAGATATATGATCTTGATAGAATAATTCACACATTGATGTGGAGTCCCGGGTCTACCAGTCCTCAAAAGCACCAGGTGGATTATAATGTTTAACCTTCGGATTGTCAGCCTCTCCTCCCAGTTGTCTTTGATTTACCTGGTATCATCAATACATGACCCTAACTCCTACTCCTTGCTACTCTCTTCTAGCATTGGCTCTACACATTTCACAGTGTTAGGAAGCACTTCCTCCCAGGGACTTTAAAGATTCTGAAGTACTGTTTCCTGAAAAGCATTTTTCAAAGTCCCCATAAGGAACTAAATGAACAAAGGATTTCATGGTCAAACTTGTTGGAGAACCACTGTTGAGACCCACCATTTAACCATCTTTTCTTTAAGGATGATCTTTTGAGGGCTTTCAATATCAAATGTGAATGGTTGGATGTACTGGAGGAAAACATGGTATCCAGAGACTTTCAAACTTTGTCTAAAGAATGCCTTTTTTATTTTTATTTTTTACAGCAAGAATCTGTGGGACTGGTGAGTTGCTAAACACACTTTAGGATGTGGATTGCAAAAGAAGAAACTGGTGTCCAAGGAGAGAAATGTCTTGCTGAAGGTTCCACAGCTGATTATGGCTTTCCTCTGGGATTTAAGTAGTCAACCTCCATTCCTACAGAATGGAGAGTCCCAACTGCTTAATTCTTTCCTAATATGACATCTATCCTCGCTCACCATCTGCTCCTGCTCCCCATTTTCATTGCATTTCTCAGAATCTTGCCTGATTCTGGGCTATCTTTCCCAAGGAACAATGCCAGGGACAGCATGCACATTTCAGGTGGGAACACAGGACTGCTCTGTACGTGTTTTCAGTTGGCTGTCCTGCACTTTCCCCAGCATTCGTCAAGGCTGCAGGAGCTCAGCGCTCACAGTGCTTTCTGGACTGCAAGGACAGCTCAGAGCACATCATCTTCTAAGTCAAGGGCTTAGGTTTCATTTCCTCCCCTAGATTAGGCTAGAGACCATCTTATCCCACCCTGCATTTCCCAGAATATCTACCTCCCCTCAACTGGGAGTTTCCAAACATCTTGTACTTGCTCTGCTGAGTCGATATTTTAAAAGTTCCTTCCCTAATTATTACCCTGCTCTAGTATCAAAGAAAACACATTGCCCCATTGCTGTAGCCTTTGCAAGATTTTGATGTTTATACCTGACAGCTTTAGAATTGCTCCAAATTATGCCAAATTTACACTTATTTTCTTTAAATTGCTCACAATTATTTTCTCCGAATTGTTTTTTTGGGCTTCATACTGCTTCCCAAGATATGACAGAGATTTATATCCAATTAAAAGGCTGTCTTTAAAACAAACGATGGCTTTTGCACAACAGCAAAGATGCTGGCAATGAGAAGAGTCAGGCAAGCAGGGCGGTGCTTTGAGCTGCAGACACTGACTCCACTGAGTGTCAAAGCTGACTGGGAGTCCAGCTGCTCCTTGCACTGCGGCAACGAGGACAGAACATTCTTGGCAGGCATACCTGTCCTTGTGGGCAAGTTGCCTTTAAATTAGACCTCCCAGTACCAGGCCCACAGTAGATGCTCAATAAACACGTTTCAGAGGCAAACGGGATTGAATAAAGGAATCAACAAGTGAACAATGAAACAATATAGAAAAGAAACATCTTTGGCATGGTATTAGTCGCACTCTCAAGATATTTTGCTTCCTTTTGCTCCTTTGTCCCTTCTTTGAGATCCAGCTCCTCCAACACGGTTTTATATTCTGAGGACATTCTTCAGATCCCAAATACAGCAGGGGGTAGCCTCCTCAGTCTTGTCCTTAGAATAATGAAAATTTAACATTTCTGCACCTCTTTCATTCCAAAGAGAATTAGTGCCATAAAAACATTAATGGCGAGCCCTGCAAAATGCCTTCAGGAAATAAGGTTTCTATACAGAACCTTGAGACTCTATCCAAAGCACTAAATATGTCTGATTTCATATTTAATATTTGGACCCTGTTTTTTCCTCTACAGAATAATATTGCTTGCCAATTCATGGAACAATTGTTACTATTCTGTATCTGTTTCTATGAGGACATTGTTGTGGAGCTGTGCAAACAATAAAACCTTCATCCTAAATCTCTGTGCACCTTATGAATTTTACTCCATCTTAGCTTTTCTTCCCCACACCCCCCTCAAAGAAGTCACTCAAGTTCCTTCAATAATACCAGTAAATGGCTCCAGCTTTCCGCAGCTGCAGAGGTTTACAGTCCTGAGAGATTTTCAATGTTACAATTCATGCTTCCAATCAAAACAGTGACAGAGTTGACATGATTTACTGGGAAGAAGGACTTGATTAGGGATCAGCACACTACTGAGCAAATAGCAAACAACTACAGGGGACTTTTAATATGCAATCGGCTCTGTTCACAACAAAAACAAGCCAGGGAGAATTTCCTGTGCTGGAGCTACGTGAAAAGGAGGCTTGTCCTTAAGGTTTCAGCCCAGCAGCCTTCACCTAGAGAGGTGCTGGCTCCTTCAATAATTCCATCCTTCTCAGCTCAAATGGAAACCAGCTGTACTTCTGAACTGTAAGGAGAACACCTATCCAGGAGGTCAAATCTCTGTGAAATGTTTCAAGCTGCTTTCTCTGGATTACAAGTTTGGTCTGCAGTGAATTGTCAGAGACAACCTGTGGTCTGGAACTTAATTCATTGATGCTTTCATAACATTATTATTTCTTCCTCTCTAGAGGAAGAAATAAGCACATAATATACTATGAATTCGAGGCTGAAATGGACATTGACTTGGGGGAGACGTTGTTGGGGTGGCGGCAAAACAAATCTGGGGATTTTCCACTGAGAATAATTAATTTTGGAAAAAACAGTTTTAAACTTTTTTTTTTTTTTTCAACGGCTCAATTCCTTCTCTGGGATAATTTGAGGAAACTCCAGCCCCACTCACTGTCTACAAATTTCCAAAAACAACAGTTAAAAAGGTCCTGGCAGAAGTCAAAGGGTCAATGGATCCTAAATAGCTTTCAGGTTCAAGTATGCAGCGTGAACAGGGAGAGAAGGCCAGCCTATTATCATGAGTCACCCTAGACAAGAGATTCCAAGCCATAAAATCCAACAACCCCATGTTTAGTCCTCTGAACTGCCTCACTTACAAATCTCAGAGGGGTAGGTTTGAAATTTGGAGAGGCTGCGTTTGATGTCTTATTAGCGTCTATGTGTACACACACACACCACCACCACCACCACCCCCAGGCTGGGTAAGCAGGCGGTCTCCTGCAACGCACTCCATTCTTCTAGAGAAACCCAGAGCTACTTGTCTGGTTGGGGGGCACTCTTCTGGACCTTGATGCAGCTCTCCTTAAAACAAAATTTGAAAAAGAATAACCCTTTCTCTTTTTCTTTCTTTCATTCCTTTGTTCATGTAGGATAAAACCTGGGTCCCTCTCTATCCCACTTCATTTTCTTAGCATTGCAAAGGACATGAACGTGCGCCTTTCTGGTACCACTCACAAACATGCTCCCAGCCAGTTGGCCAAAAATGTATCTGCATTTATGGAGTTAATTGACATCTTATTAATTTTGCTCAGATTCTTCTGCCCCCCTTCTTTTTTTTTTTTAAGAGAGAGAAAGCTAATGAAAACCAGGTTTATATGCTCAAAGGCACAGAGGAAATTCATTACTCTGAGGAATAGCACACTCCGCAAGTGAAATGAAAGTAATCTTATTTATGACAGGAAGGGGCCCTTGCTAGACTGAAGCCGCCACACCAAGACGGCTGCACAGGAATGAAGCGAAGCAGTGGCACTCCTGCACCCCTTCCAAACACACTGCACTTTTGTTTGAAAACTGTTAGAAATTCCAAAAAATAGCCATTCTGGACACAATGAAAGAAAACCCATGTAGAGCTCATTATTCCTGCACACCTTTCAGCAGCTTCTAGGGACCCTTTACTAAATTTCAAAAAGATACCGCAGCAAACCATCAGCACAGGCCTATAAATACAGCTGCGCTGGCTTCATGGCCTTGATTCCCTTCGTAGATGAGTTTTTCACTGAATTCATGGACCCTTCCCTGAGTCAATAAGTTAATTCCTTTTCCTTGTCAATATCCACTTGTGCCCTTGCAGACCACTCTTTCTTTTCTTCTTGAAAATTCTAACAACAGTGAATATATCCCTTTTTACTATGTGGCTTTTTCCCATATGGTCCCCTCCCCCCATTCTTTTTAGTCAACAAAAATCTTGTGTGCTAAATGGAGTTGGGGAGACAGTCTTTTCACTTTTTCTTCTAGACTACTCATGAGTACTCTACAGAATCTTAACATTATGTGGGATCTTGGCACTAATAAGATGGTTATATAGTATTTATAAAGTGGAGCACAATAATAACTTTTGCTAGAAATTTCTCTACAATGATCAGACCCATCCCTTGCTTATAGAAAAGGAAACAGGCTCCAGGGTAGATCCTAGACTGTGTATCTTCCTTCTTATTTAAAAGAATATACTTAACAGGATGCTGTGGCCCACACTTGTAATCCCAGTACTTGGGAGGCTGAGACAGGAAGATGGAAGGTTCTAGGCCAGCCTTGGTAGTCTGAAGTCACAGAGATGTTATGCCAGAGACAATGGGAATTAAACCAATTGTTTAATTTGATCAACACATCTTTATGAAGCCCTGAGGTGCCACACAAGAGGTAGGAGAAAGGCCCTGGAGGAAAACAGGGCCCAAGCGTGGGGGAGACACAGGGGTCAGGAGGCAGAGTACAGGCTGCTTGGAGCGCAGAGGCTTCCTCCAGGACCAAGGGAGCAGCTGGTCTGGAGACAGTGGTGGCGAAGGGCCAGGCCTCGGCAATAACTTGTCTAAAGGTCTAGAGAAGAAAGTTTCGGAAGTTTTAAAAAGTCAATGTCAGTAATTCACATTAGGGGGAAGTAAGAAAGGGATTATAGTCAGAGTCTGGTTTCTACTGGCCACACCTACAATCCAAGCGTTCCTTCCTTGCCTTGCCCAAGCGAACCTTTCTAAGTGTGGTAAGTAGGGTTATTTTCATGACTGTTCTCTCGGCATCCCAGACACAGACTCGTTTTAGCTTTGCGATGCATGAAGGTGACCCCTTAGGTTGAGAAGACCCCTATTCAACCCAGGCAGCATTTATCAAACATCTCACCTGCACCCATGCCACCAGGCTGCTCCAGCCTCTGTGTGTCCATTCCTCCATCACAGCTTGCATCCCCTTGCATTAGGGCTCCCTTAGGCTCACCGTGAGGGTCAGGAAGAACCATTTTATCTATCTCCATAACTCTAGCTCAGTGCCAAAGACACAGCAGGAGATGAATAACTGTTTTTTGAATGAATATTCAATTTTGGTGGGATATACCTCAACTTTCAAAACATGTTTCGATTTGCCTTCTAAAAATTGTATCCTGCACAGCATGCTTTGATGTGGATGGTAAAAAGACAATCAGAAAAGGTTAGGGATCCTATTGCTCTGAGCCTATAGTATTTGCTAGAAAATTGTACTGGGGAGCAGATGTTTTGAATAAAACGTAGACATTACAATTTAATGATTTAGCAAAATAACCCAAAAGTCAGCCAGTCAGGAGGGACTATGTTAAAATGTCCAGCTTTGTGACAGGGTCTGCTATTTGCTACCTCAGTTTCTCATTATGCAAAGCTCACTATATTTAAGGCAATTTGGGAAGAGTAAATACAGAAAAACACAGTTAAAAAAAAAACTAACTATATACTTGGATGGTCAGGGCAGAGACCATGATTATGGGCTTTCTATCTCTGATCTGCCACAGTTGTTCCTTAAACACATATCATTCATCTAGCATATGCTGGGGACCTACTATGTGCTGGCCACTGGGCTGTACTTTGGGAATACAGAGGTGAGGAAGACAACAGCTCTGACCAGAAGGTATTTATAGTGTGTTAAAAAAAAAATAATTGCAGCTAACTCAACCTTTGGAAGCAGCATCTGGAGAGTGGGGCAGGTTCCCAGAGCTGTCACACCTCTCATATGTGTGCTGTCAATCATCAGGAGGCTCAGATAAGACTGTGAGAACTGATCGGCATGTGTCTCCCATCACCATTAGAAAAATTGCTCAAGTAGAGGGTGCCCTGGAGCCCTAGCTTATCTTCTGGGATGGTAACATAGTTCCACATGCTCCACTCTTCTTTCTCAGACTACACTGTCCCATGGTATATTTACTAAAATATATTCTGCCTTTAAAAACCTATTAAGGAATGGAGATCAAATTGGTGAAGTTTAGCGGGGCCGTCTTCCTTTTGTAGTAACCTCTTTGGGCCACGAGGGGGCACTCTGGATTAAAGAATAATGAAGCTTTTTTCCCTGTGCATTCCATTTTCTTGGTTCTCTGTGAGGGGCTTTCAAAGAGCAAAGTGAATTTATCTATCATCAGAAAGCCAGCAGCCATTGTAGGAAGGCAGATGTTTGTCCAGCACAAAGTACAGATGTTTTCGAGCAAAGCTCCAAAATAAATTTTATTTGTGAAGGAAGAATTAAATGAAGATGGAGACTGTTTCTTACAAAAGGCGTTTCTAATGCTAAAAATAACCATTTTCTCACCCGGTCACCTGGGGTGGGGAAATAAATAAAACAAATGGACCAAAAAACCCCCCAAAACATTAAACAACAATAACAGACAATAAGTTAAAGCAAAGTTCTGGGAATAATGAGACCCTTTTGAGAAGGACTTCACTGCTGGAAGCAGCTCTGATAGTATTCCCCTTGGCTTTGGTTTTGGATGATCCTATTCAAATAGGAATCTTCTTTAACTTCCATGCTGAACTGGCCAATACTCTCATGTTTGTAACATTACAGTCAGTTGCCATGGAAATAAATTTGCTGTCACAAATTCAGTTTTGGATCATACAGGAGCAGAAAGCAAGAAGATCCTATCTATCCTGTGCCAGCTAACATTTTCAGTATTTAGGGCTCAAGCAGGTTGGAAAGATGGGATAAACTGTATACTATTATAATATGAATCTTTAAAAATGCTTCCTAATCTTCATGCAGATTTTTAAACTCTGCTACTTTAAGATTTTTATTTAGTTACAACTCCTGAGCTCTTCAGCTATGAGTGAGTATTCTAAATCTTCTTTGTACTAGACAAAATAAGTGAATTGTGCTGGGGATGAGCAAGAGGTTCTAATCAGAAGATAAATGAAAGCAAACTCATTGTTTAGAACATTGAGTTTTAAACTGGCTCTGTATGGATTTTTTTTTAAAAGGCTTTTAGAGAACTCAAAAAAACATGAATCTTTCCTAAGATCTTCCAAGTATTTCAAGACACTAAAACATGACCAAGATATTATCCTCTTTCCTCCTCCCATCTTCATTCTGTGCCCTAAAAAAGTGATGCAGAAATTCTTGCCATAATAATCATATTTGGGTGGGCACCACTGACTAATTATAACACAATAGGCTATTTTCTGCTTCCCTAAAATAAGGGCAATTATCCAGGGATAGGGGTGGTTCTACAATGGTACCACATGGACCACACTTCACCCCCTAGAAATAAACATGGAAAACATTCAAGTCACATATGAAAAACAAAGAGTGAGAGGATGGGCAAAAACAAGTTAAGTAAAAACACGCTTCATGAACAAGTGAGGTAACTTGCCCAAATTTCTGATGCTGGTGAACCGATGTGTTTTACATCTACGATTAACATGAAAGATGAAATAGTAAGTGCTGTGTGGGCTTTACAAAACTAAATAAAATCTTTAAAAAGCATTTGATTCAATTTTAGTTTATCTTTTAAATTGAAACCATTAAGATTCCACCAGAATATGGGACTTAAAAGTATCCAACATTAGTAATATAAAGTTCTCTTGAAATAGATTTTAGGGAAAAAGGATGAGTTGTTTGTTGTAGTATAATGAGCACTGAGTTGGAAATCTGGAGACAGGAATTGCGACCAGCTCTACAGCCATGACTCACATGCCCCTGAGAGGCCACTCTATCTCCCTGGTGGCCTCTGACTCTTATCTATAAAATGAAGGGGTAGAACTAGATGATTTCTAAGGCCCTTTCCAGTTCTATTGGTTTAAGATTTTAGTCAGTACAAGCAAACACTCTTTCTTTTTTTTTTTTTTTTGGTACCAGGGATTGGAATCTGAGGGTTGTTCTACTTCTATGATACATCCCCAATCCTTTTTATATTTTAGTTTGAGACAGTCTTGCTAAGTTGCTGAGGGTCTTACTAAACTGCTGAGGCTGGTCTCAAATCTGCAATCCTTCTGTCTCAGCTTCCCAAGTACTGGGATTACAGGCATATGCCGCTGCTCCCGACTACAGCCAAAAATGGCAAAGAATATCAGCCAAAGACCATAGGTTGGAGGCTGGGGAGGAAGCTGGCAAATTTGAAAATAATTTCAAAACAAATCTTATAGCACAAGCCACTGATAAATCAAAGCACTTATGATGCATTTTTCTGGTCTGTGTGGTCTCCCCTCTCTCAGGCCTTACTCAGCCTCTCTCCTCTCCCCAGGCCTCCACTGCCTCCTGCCCTAACTTCATTCCCAGCTTGTGGCCTGGCTTTCTGCTTCACCCAGAAGCAGATGCCATGAGATATGGCCTTCCATGTGTTCCTACCTCTCATCTTCCAAACCCTGCACCTGTGCCCACATACTCCTCCTTCCTCCTGAGTCTCAGTTAACTGCCACTGCTGCCAATAAAAACCAAGTCCAAGTGAGGCCACTTTTCTGCTAAAACCCTGTGTGGCCTCTTCTCATGCAGAGCCAAAGCCACAGTCCCTGTGGAGGCCAACTGCCAACTGCGTCCTACCTGCCCTGAACTCTGCCACCTCTCTTCCCACTCCTTACTCATTCTGACCTCCTGGCTGTTGTTCCTGGATGAGGTCCAGGAAGCCATCACTTCAGCCTGGCCATTTGCTATGCCCCATGCTGGGTAGGTCGTTCCCCCACAAAATGCAAAAGGCTCATGGTCCTGCTTTCTTCAGGTCGATCAGCTGTATCCTTCAAGGAGGCCTCTCCTGACCATGCCATATAAAACGGCACCCCATCCCATTCCATGCCCTCCTTCTGCTCTCCCTGCTCTGTTTTTCTCCAAAGCTCTTATCAGCATGTAGATACCACATATGTGTTTTTTTGTCTTCCCACATCAGAAAATAAGCACCAGGATGGCAGAACTCTGTTGGTTTTACTCACTGTCTCATCTTCAGGGCCTGTGATAGGGCAGATACCACTCACATTTATTAAATCATCTGATTAATTTCTGTGACACTGTTAAGCATTTAAGAAAAAGTTAATGAAAATATGATATTGTTATAGAATAAACCAAGCATCATATACTACATTACAAATTTGTTGTGTGTAGATTACTAAGATGGAGAAGGAAATAAGCAGTGTGTGTATACCTAGAGAAAGGTAGGATTAAATCTTAGAGCAACTCAGTGTTGCTCTGGTTAATGTGCAATCCGAACCAAGGCCGAACTGTGATGCTCCTGACAAGCAGTGCTCCTGACGGCAATAATCCAACGCTCTCACACTTCACAGGCCAATTTCCTTCTGGCGATTTCTCCCCAATTCATCCTGAGTGGACAGAATCACTCAAGTCAGAGTGATTTGCATTCAGTCGATCAATTTTCTGTCGGCAGGAAAACTCCACTGGACCCATGAAGTGCAGTTTTCACGCTTGGGGTTCCTTGTATTGTTAGACATTTCTGGGAAACAGACCTGGCCTATCAACCCTGGAGAACAGACAGCATCCTTTGGGGTGCTCGGGACATCTAAATATAACAAAACTCCTGCCAGCCTGGCTTTGCTCATTAAGAACAATGCGGGGCGTTTGCTCAGGCAGGACACATCTCGGATGGCGGTGTCTGCTCTTGTTAGTCTTTGGACTGAGGACAGCCACAGTGAGGTTTGTTGTAACAGCCTCTCATGCAGCATGCGCTCGAGGTGACCAGACAGTGAGCGCAGCAGCCCATAAAGCTACAGAGGCCAGAGCACATCCAATTTCCACTTGGTAAGTAAGAATAATACTTACTGCTAAAATGCTTTCAGCAAGACAGGCCCTCTTACACTTCGATGATGGGAAGAAACTGCAGCAAGTTTCCTGGGGTAAAATGTGACCCACCGACAAAAGGAGCCTGAAGAAAGATTATAACCTTTGACCCAGTAATTCCATTTCTAGAACTTTATCCTAAGGAAGTAATCAAAGATAAGGACAAAGATTTATGCACAAGGATGTTCAAAAGCCGGAAACAACTGAAATGTACAAAAATAGAAAAAAGCCTAAAGAAATAATAGTAAATCTTAGAATATCATGAAACTATTACAAGTAAAATTTTGAAAACAAGTAACTTGGGAAATACCCCTGATATAAAGGTTAATTTGTATTTAAAGCTTTATTTGTCTATATGTGTGTACTTGCATGTATTCCTATGAGTTGAAAGAAACAAAAATATTTATAGTCACAATCTGTAGATTATAGAATTAAAGTTGATTTAAAAGTTTTATCCTCATAATTTTCCACCACAAATAGATATTATTTAATTTTGAAAAATACAAGTAGCTAATTATAAAAAGTCACACTGCTTTATCATCAGGAAAAAGAAAGAAAATTCCACTTTGATTCAAAGGGATTGGACAGTTTTGGCACTTCGTAAATGTGTGACTCTGTTGATGTTGCTAAAATCCTCTCATTCTATCAGGCATATCACTTTCTCAGAAACAAAAGAAATACAGAGTGGGTTCCCTGGTGGTCACTCATTGATTTCATTTATTTTATTTAACATGGTAGGTCTTAGGTGACTGCTTTGCTTTGGATCCCAAGAACAAGCTACTTGGAAGTTTAAGGTTCAGGCACAGAGAGCTCTGGCTACATTTCTGTTACTTGGCTCACCAAATCACAAAAGTCTAATGAGTCAACAGGAAAGATTCCAAACACAAAGGTCACCATTAGGCTACTGATCTTGCTGACCCCACCTCCAAGCCAAGAATTGCAATGCACTTCTCTTCTCCCACGCCAAAACCATTAGCAACCAATCCGTCCTGGTTGATTCTTTTACAAGTTTTGAATAGGTAATAGCTCTTCTGGTGCCCACACACTAAATTAGCATGTCATTTTATGACTTTTCTCCTCTGTAAAGGCCTTTAATGCATCAGCACAGTACTGTGTGTGCTAATGTTAATTCACATTAATTAGATGATATCCCCTTTCAGATCAGACTGTGATCACTCTGAAAGTTGTATAGTCTGGAGTGCATGTGAAAGCCAGTTATACACATCTGGTGACTTCATGTGTTACCATTTCAGAAAAACTTTGCAGTAGAAAAACTTTTCAGAGTCTTGTTCAGTTGCTTTTTAGAAATAATTTTGAGACATCTTCAAAAGCACAGATGTGGAGCAAGATTTAGAAATACCAGCACCATCCTCTGTCTTTTTACTTCCACATCTAATCAGGCCCTAAATCCTGATAATTTAAATTGCTTTGGTGGATTTGAGGTATGGCTCAGCGGTAGAGTTCTTGTTTAGCATGCAGGAGGCTCTGGGTTCACTTCCCAGTCCTGTAAACCAAAACCAAAGAGCTCTGGGGTTTGGATATTCCGGTTCATTCCCACAGCTCCATGCCTGAAGCAAGGTTTCTTGAGAGATGGCTCCAGATCTTAGATACTAGATAGCTGTTCTTCGGAGCACTTTACTCTTCTTCCTGGGCACATGCGTAGCCTATGTCTCCCAGCTTCCCTGCATGTAGGAAGGGCCATGTCTCTGATTATGGTACAAGTGACATGAATACTGCCCTGCCTGGCTGGAAAACACCTTTTATGTACAGTGAAGAAGACAAAGTCTAGGTGTTTAGGTTATCCTTGGAGGAGAGCTTTTGGTGAGTACCTGTCCCCGTCCTTTGAAGATAATTTGGTGTGAAAAGTCCTAATGCCAGGGTAGATGGTTTGGTTTAGTTCAAGTTAAAATTGTATCTGAGACATTCCTCTTTCCAGAATTATTGCTGTGTCTGCCTCATTTCTCCCTAAATTATCCAAGCCAGACTCATGGTGATGGGGTTTTTTAAGTCTTATATTCTTTTAGAAATAATTTCTACCATGACTAAGCAATATGTCTCTCAGATGATGATATACTAATGATGTGAAATTTTCAGTTAAAGCAGAAAACCATTTTAGAATGGGTTTTAGTGTGAATTTAGGCCATTTAGTTGATGATAGTCAGCTGTTAAATGTTGAGGCCAACTTTAAAGTATATTGAATAACTTCAAATATCCTGTTAGTTTTCAACAATCAAAAAATTCAATTGACTTTAATTTTTTTCTTTAAAAAGATATCCTAAGACCCCAAACATTGAACTTTCTATTCTTAACTTTTTATAAAAGGGAAAACATGTTTAACTACTATGTTTTTATAAATAGCAACATTCAATATATTTTATTCCTGTAGGTTTAGTTTAAAACTAACAGAGATCATTAATTTTTTTCTAAACTTGCAAATCATTTCCACAATGAAAACATATTATGAACTTTAAAAGATGCAGTGCCTGCTCTCCTTTGAAGAGTTTATAGTCTAATGGGAGAAAGGGGAATACAAATAAATAATAGCAAAACAATGCAATATGCAGTAAGTTCTCTAGGGGGACACAGAGGGTGAGGGTGTTGGGAAAAGCTCTTTAGAGAAGGTGACATCTGAGATCTGTCAGCATTTGAAGACTGGGAGGAGAGGAAAGGAAGAAAGGTAGTAGGGAAAAGACTTTCTGGATTTTTTACTAGAATTGTTTTACCCTGGTAGATTCTTTTTATATACTTCATATAAACAGCACCGATAGATGAACATGGTCGTTGTTCTATAGTGCCTCTAGCCTTGGCCCTAGAGGCCATAAGACAGAATTCAGGTGACACTCTGTGATGACAGGTACCACACCAGCAGATGGAAAACATTACTGGGTCAATTCCACCCAATGATTGGATACCAGCATCCCTGCATGAAAAATGAGGAGGGGGTCACAGGTCCAAGTGTCATAGAGCATGATGGTTAATGCCACTGGAGACACTGTCAAGTGATTTGTGTGGTTGTCGGAAACCCTTTTCCTACTGTAGTTTCTTGTTATTTAAACTTTGGGAGTAAAAAAAAATATTATCTTGAGTAGGTTGGGAAAGGAAGTTGGACTACAAAAGGATGTCAAGCGCAAGTTAGCTACTGAGAGATGCATATTAAAAGGAAGAAACATTGAGAAGTGTTATTTTTTTCTTACTGGGGGATGGAATTATTTAAAGTTGATGATGACAGGGATGAGAACACAGTATTTTTCTGTTCTTTTCTACCCATAAGTCAGCCCTGAAAGTAATCCCTGAGCCCACAAAGCCAGAGCCTCTGAGGCCATTGGGACCAACATTAAATCAGGCAGAATGTATGAAACAAACAAACACGCCTGTGTTCTGATTATTTTCCCCATTTTCTTGGTTTTCTAAAAAAAAAAAAAAATGAACACTGCATATCTGTACCTATAGTGTCATAAACAGCTTCTTACCTTTTTCCATCTAGCAAATTGGAGGTCAGAAAATACATGATTGGGAGAATGGTATAATAGAGAAAGGTTAGGCACTAGAGTCAGGAGACCTGGTTTTGAGACCCAACTCTGCATGACCTTGGCAAGTTAAAGCTTTTTCCTCATCTCTAGAGAGCAGATTCATTCCTGCCAAACTACCTCATAGGGTAATTTAGAGATCAAAATAAAAATGAGAGAGTACTTAAGAGACTCTCTAGTCAACTAGAAAAAAATGCAAGAAGGGTTAAGTTTTTCTTCTTAATATTAAGTAATAACAAAATAATAATTATAAACTGTATGTTTGTAAAGATTTTGACATTTTTATTCATTGCTTTACCCTCAAAGCCTGGCACAGTGTTTAGCAAATAGTTGGAGTGTGAGAATTACTTATTGCATAAATGAATGAATGGGTCCAAGGTAAATCTATAGATTAAACAGCGCTTCTAAAGGTTCTTTGAAAACTCTCCATAAGTCTAAAAAAAAAAACCTACATTAAATCTCCTTAGTACACCATAGATAATCTATTTAATTTATGGAGCACACGGGTAGTTGCATCTTCTTGAGACCTTCGTCCATTAGAGAGCTCAATAAATACTTAGACTTATAGGCACATGGGTCTAAATGTGGAACCAGACTCCAGGAATAAAAAGTACTTTCCTGTGCTACTGCATCTAATTTTGAACTCCTCATTCACGTCCCTGTTTCATTCCTTTCTTCTGATTTGAAATTGTTCCCCCAAAGATGAGTATTGCTGAGATGATATGTTGAAATCTATAAATGAATTATGACTCCGATTTAATGAATTCTTGATTCCAACACTGTATTTGAAAAGATTTGGACATCAGCTTCCAAAGGAACACTTTGGGGGAAAAATGGACCCACAGATACCCTAAAATATTGTTACAGCTGCAGGAGATACCATGAACCCAAGAGGTGTAGGCCCTACTTTTGAGGGTGCAGCCTGGGTGGATGGGATGCTAGGACACTGGTCCCCACTTCCTTTCCATGATCCCAAATTCTATCTAATCTTAGGTCCTTCTTTTCTTTGGTTTCTGTGCAGAATATAGTCAAATCTCAACCATATAAGATGTTATGGCTCTTATTTTATGCTTTATAATTACATTCAGTGGGCTTCTTTATCATACCTTTAGTTTCATTTTCTTTTCTATTCTTAGTTTCTTTTTGCTCTGGTAATATCACTCTATAGTATGTTTCTCTGGAAGTCATTTTGAATCTCTTTCAGAATGAGACATAATATTAACAAATGCCATTCCAAGTGATGATCTGGGAGGTTTCCAAGAGTGGACCTGAAGATGGACAGCAGCCCTGAGAGTTAGCTCTGCCACCACTAGCTGTGGCATACACTTAACCTATGAGGTCCACCATTCAAGGGATGACTTCATCCTGACAGTGAGCACAGCTCTCTGATTGGGTGGGAGAGAGAATCTGTGGATGAAAACCAGGAGTTCTAGAGATACTTTAATTCAAATAAATGTGAGGCTGGCTTGGAATGTAAACTCCACAGTCAGCACCAGCCTTGCTGGGCATCCAAATCCAACGAACCGATGGAAACCTGCTGTTCTCAGCATGTCTGCTTTCATTAAATACTTGTGACTGTTCCTAAAACCCTAATGGCAAGTCTTAGCCCTCACAGGAAATCCTGAAGACTTGAAGATTCACTCATCTCCTAATATGAAGAATTCTGGCTAAATTTTAGCCCAGAAAAATCTTCTAATGAGGTGATGGTTGGTTGGTCTTTTCTTATTTAGCACAAACTGGACAACAAACACTGAAAATCCCAGGCTTTTCATCTCACTTCTTCCAGGTAATATGTAAACATATGGGATGTAAGACCCCATTACATTACAGGCGAGATGGCACATGCCTGTAATCCCAGTACTTTGGAGACTGAGACAGGAGGATCAGAGGTCCACAACCAGTCTCAGCAAGGCCCTCCACAACTTAGTGAGACCCTGTTTCAAAAATAAAATAGGACTGGGGATATAGCTCAGAGGTATAATATCCGTGGGTTCAAATCCCAGCACCATAAGAAAATAAATAAATAAATATAGGCCCATTAATTAAATAATTTATTCATTATCTGTGTGTGTGGCATTGGAGATTGAACTCAAGAGTATTCTACCTCTGAGCTACATCCTCAGCCCTATTTTATTGTTTATTTTGAAACTGGGTCTCATCAAGATGCTGAGACTGGCCTGGAACCTGTGATCCTTCTGTCTCAGCCTCCCAAGTACTGGGATTACAGGCAGGCACCACCACACCCAGCTTAAAGCCCCATTTTTTTTTTTTTTTTAATGGCACAATTGACTTGGAGGAAGATACTAAAAGAAAGGTCGGAGGAGGGAAGAAGGTTGAGAGGAAGTGACATAAAGTAGGCTATCACTAAATATTGATGAATGAGTGGTTGAATGAATAAACAGGAGGCCAAGATACTATCAGCTCTTCACAGAAGTTTCATTTGACTTGTTTTGAAGACTGGCTATGTAATGCCAGATTGGGCTCAATATTTTCTGCTGAAATTTTAAAAAATAACAATAAAATAGTCCTGTGTTTCAAACCTAAATTTTTTTTTTAAAGCCCAGAGGTAAAATGCCCCCAGTTCAATTCCTAAAACCAATGAATGAATAAATAAATAAATACACATTTTTTCCAGTAATTACTAGTAGTATTTTTATTAAATGGTTATTTTTAATGCTTCCAGCCATTTTCTTTGGCTTCAGACATCCCCACTAAGGTTTTTAGCTGACCCATGGGACAATGTGAAAAAGTTTCATTGTCTCTTTAACTCTGTCCTGTCACCACCTTAGTAATCACACATTGGCCAGATTATCCCAGGACCCAAGCAGTTTGAAGAAAGCAGTCTTTGGTAATTTGGAGACACTGATACAGCTTCTAAATCCTGCCCCCCTACCCCCCGAATATCAGTTTAGACTCTGCATTTGCACTACATTTGGTCCACTGACACTGTGCCTTATCTGGTCATGGCTGAATGGGGCACATGTGATTAATCCAACCTGTGAGCATCTCCACAGCCCTGCTGTGTGGCTCTGCTGAAAGCTTCTATTACTGTAGCCAGGAATAAAAGGAATGGAATGAAAAGAAGGGGATAGAACAGAAGGGAAGATGGCTTAGCACTTCTGGGTGGCCACCTCTTAAATAGAAATCTATACTTGCACATATAAATGCCACATTTTGTCAGATTCTCAAATCATATTTATATACTTAAAATATTTTTATTTCCAAGTTGTGGATGAAGTACAGATGGGGATATTCATTTTACAACAAAATGAGAAAATCAACAGTAAAGCAAACATCTCTGTTAATCCATAAAAACATTTTTTAGTTTAATTGATACCAAATAGCACAGATACTTCCAAGCCAGGAAACACATCAAAGAAAACGGAATATTCTCTGTGCTGCTAATGGAGAATATGTAGTAAGCACATCTTTACAGTAGGCAGAGAGCTCTTTCCTAATTTCCATCATTTTAGTTAAAGCAAAACTTTTCACTGCCAAATAGTCCTTGTCACTTTTAATGCCTTCTCAGTATATGCTATCATGATAGCACTTATTATTCAAGAGCAGAATATTTCCAATATAAATGCTAAAGACTCATGCCAAAAAAAAGAAGCAAACAGCTACTCAATTCATGCAGGGAAAACAAGTATGCTGCGTGCTCTTTGAAGACCAGGATCATGTCTTACTCGCCTCTGCTGGCCCATGCGGCCTATTGCTGGGCCCACAATAGATTCAAAATGTTTATTTAATTGGAGGCATATCACTGATTTTATGTACTGAACTTATAAATACATGTTTATCAACATCTAACTTTTGTTAAATACATGTGCATATCTAACACATTTGATTTGCACAAGAATAATGTCACATATTAAAATTCTCAAGAGGAAGAGATTCATGATAGAGGAGAGGAAGTAGGCTCCATCTCAACGGCTAGGCAGACTGGAATGAAAGAAGTGAGAGAACAGCCGATTAGAGAGCTGGGTGAGAGAGGGAGTGTACTGGCTCACCATATGGGAAGGTAGAGGCTGGAAGGGACTCAGAAGTTCTAGTTACTGGAACACAAAACAGACCAGAACTTGTTAACCCAGAAAAGAAGGTGGACCTGCACCATCAGGGCAGGTCTGGGGGGAGGGGCAACAAAAGAGAGAGAGAGAGAGGTGAAGTTGACAAGCTTGCTTTGGAAATAGCTATAGAAGAGAAAGTCACATTGAGTTAAACTAGGACAGGTGCTGCAAATCACCTGGTGACTGAGAAGTGCTTTGATTTTATCAATTTGCTGGTGGAGAACTGTGGTGGGCAGCCATTTTTGCAGAGACCACCTCTAAGCTCACAGCTCAGGAAGTGATTAAATTTCTATAACTTCATCTCAACTAGAGGTATAGTCAATAATGTCACAGGGAATGCCTTTGAGGTGGACTGGCAGAGTTATCTGTGAGGTGAGGCCTCTGTAAGACGGAAGCCTCCTTCCCCAGTGTCTGCAACAGGAGTGCGGTGGAGAGGAGCAAAGCGCAGGACACCTCCTGTGAGTGCAGTGCCTAGCCTAGTGCCCCATCCCTGCTCACCGCTTAACACCTCCACCAGGGAGGGTAGAGCCTGGGGAGAGGCACACACCTCTCTGCCATGGGCCCTCTGAGCACCTCTGCCAGAGCTGCTGGCAAGGTGGGCAGTATTTAGCTGTCATCCTGCACTCCAGGTGTCATCTAGCACTCCAGCCAATAGACCCTGCTACAAGCCCAAGCCACGCCCTGCACCCCAGCTGCTGGGTTGCCCCATGCCTCTGTCAATGTGCCACCTCACACAAAGCATCAAAACCTACAAGGGTGAGCCCACACTTATTTTATAAATATGAGTGTGGGGAAACAGTGTCTCAAATTTTAAATATCTCAGTCAAGAGAAAACTGAATCTGTTTGTTTGTTGCTGCAATAGTTGTTTTGTGTAATGAGTTTTGTTGTGTCCTTCCTCATTATTTGTTTAAAAAATTCAATTGTTTTTATGTATGCTTTCAGTTAACTGAATTTTTCTTATTATCTCCTCTCCATTCTCCTCTTTCTTTCTTTTTTCTCTCATTTTTCCTTCTGTCTCCTATTTCTCCCCAACTTTTTTATTTTCTCCTTTTTTCCTCTTTTTTAAAAAATTTTTTATTGTAGTAACTCGTGCAATATAGCATACATCTTTGTTAAGTACAAATTTTTAACAACATATTTGCACACACTTCTCATTTGACCCCTTCCCCGATTCCCTCCCCAATCCCTCCCCCTAAGGTTCACTTCAGTGAGTGACCTTGATATGATTGTGTAGGTACATCATGTGCTTTAGGGTGTCCCTCTGCCCCATGAATCCACTACAATTAAATCAATTTCTTTGCTTATCGAGGATCTCTCTTTTTCATCTAGAGACCCTCCTATGCCCCATCTTCTCCCTAGCATCCACATATTAGGGAGAACAT
>PVLC010013872.1:0-40573 GCA_004027655.1 Graphiurus murinus
GATGCAAATCAAAACTACCCTAAGATTTCACCTAACTCCAGTCAGAATGGCAATCATAAAAAACACGAACAACAACACCTGCTGGCGAGGGTGTGGAGAAGTGGGAACCCTAGTACATTGTTGGTGGGATTGCAAACTTGTGCAACCACTGTGGAAGACAGTATGGAGGATCCTCAGACGATTGGGAGTGAACCTACCAGACTTTTTTTTTTATTGGTGCATTATAGTCACATCATGATGAAGTTCAGAGTGCTGGAGACATTAAGCACACAGCACTTGATGAGCTTCCCCTGGGCCCACCCATTTTTTTTCCCTTCCCGACAGATGATATTGATATTGGCATTGATAATTTTGTGTATGTACATCATGTCTATTAAAGTATTTCCTTCATCAAATCTCCCTCCCCCATCCACCTCCTTCCTTTATGTCTCTTCCATCCATCGCTCCACTAGGGCCTCTCCTCCTTTATCTGGAGTCCCTTATGTTTCCTAATTTCTCCCTAACTTCCACATATGAGGGAAAACATATGACTCTTCATTTTTTGTGAGTGGCTGATCTCACTTAGCATAATATTTTTTAGTTCCATCCATTTTCCTGCAAATTGCATAGTTTTGTTCTTCTTTGTGGCTGAGTAGAATTTCATTGTGTATATCCCATAATTTCATAATCCATTTATCTCATGATGGACACCTAGGCTGGTTCTATAATTTGGCTACTGTGAACTGTGCTGCTATAAACATAGAAATGCTTGTATTACTATAATATTCTGGTTTCAGTACTTTTGAAACAATACCCAGGAGTGGTATACCTGGATCATATATGGTAGTTCTATTCCCAGTGTTTTGAGAAACCTCTGTAATGATATCCAAAGTGGCTACATCAATTTGCAATCCCACCAAAAATGTATAAAAGTTCCTATTTCCTCATATCCTTGCCAGCATTTATTATTGTTTGTATTTGTGATGATTGTTATTTTAATTGGGGTTAGGAGGAACCTTAGTATAGTTTTAATTTGCACCTCTCTGATTACTAATGATGAATCAACAGACATTTGAAAAAAATACATTGGGTTTAGCTGGGTACAGTGGTGTAGGCCTTTAATCCCAGTACCTATGAGATTGAAACAGAATGATCATAGGTTTGAAGCCAGGCTCAGCAATATAGAGAGACCCTCAGCAACCTAGTAAGACCTTGTGTCAAAACAAAAAAATGAAATTGGTATAGGGGTGTTACTGGGGAGAATGTCCCTTGATTCAATCTCCCATACCACTGAGGAAAAATACATTATGGCTATAAGAACTGAACCCATATCACTTCTTACTACATAAAATTTAGACTGTATTAAGCAGCACATGATCCTGACTTAGAAAATGTCATTACAATTGAAGACTGCTGCTGGTTCCATCTTCGGAAGAAGGGGTGAATATATACATTTTGTTTTGTTTTGGTTTTTTTTTCACATATATGCACAGCTGCTAATACAACACAGCTAACATACTATCTTCATTGCTTTTGGCCCACAAAAGAACAATGACTTCAGACACTCATAAAGGGTAAACTGGTAAATAATAATAGATTTCAACATGAATTTTTATATTTTCTTCAAACAGAATTAAAGATGAATTTTTATACTCAATTAGTTTATAAGAAAATAAATGAGGAAATAATGGTAAATAAACAACAATAATAACAACAGCAAAATGAACAAAATGCCCCTCATAAATGGGTATTATTGTTTAAATAAAATAAAAATTCAACAAATAAGAAGGACTGAGGAGATTGTACAGCATAAAGATGTACTCTTTCCTATTAGGATCCTAGAAAGAGTGAAAAATGTGTGTGTCTTTCAATGTCACTTAGTGAACAAGCCAAAATATAGATTCATTTTCTATCCAAAAGTAAGGTTGGAAAGGTAATTGAACCACAATAGGTAAAAGCTGAAAAAGTACCCTGATTGGTGTAAGAGCTAAACAAATGATAATTATGACCAATAAAACCCAAGATGATGGAGGAAGTCTGGAGTGGTCTTCCTAAGTAAACAGGTGGACTCTGCCTGGAATGCAGCTGATGACACAATTATTGATCCAGTGTTAATGATGATGTGGCCAGCTGAACAACAACAAAAAAAGCAAAAATAGAGCAATAATGTTTCAAAAGGTTATAGTGGCTATTGAGGTCACTAAGAACACCCTGTATTATACACCACTGCCTGGAATAATATTTACTTACTGTATTTATATAATGCTTTATACTACTGAATAGGATCTTACTTCCTTTGAAAATGTTCCAAAGAATTTAGACAAGTCACAGCATTTTGGCATTTGACTCATGCATGTTCCTTACTTACAGTCAATGACAATTTGAGTTAACAAATGTTTTTTTAGCCATTACCATCTTCTAGGCACTATGCTAGGGGCTGCAAAGACAAAGAGTAAATAACATTCAACTGTCGTTGGTCTGTACTCTATATCCCCAGCCAATAAAACCATGGTATTGGATCTATGAAGGTGGACCTCATGTTCATACAGACTAAAGCAGTGAAGGAAGCTGACATTTAACAAGGCATCACGACGAAGTATAAGAATAATAATCCTCTCTCTCCAAACTTAAAATCTAGTGGAGAAAGCATGTTTACAAACCCAGAGCTAAAGTTGACTGAGAGATGAACTTAATAGAGAGAAATGAGTAGAACCACAGAGTAAGGATTACATTAATTTTAACTCAAAGCATTCTTAAAGATGGAGGATTTTAACAGGCTTGCCAAGATGGATGAAAATAGAGGAAGAGAATTTGAGACAAAAGGATCAAGTACCTAAAGCAGCATTATTCAATGTCAGAGACCAGAGTATAGATATGCAGGTTTAAGGGGAGATAGTCAAATACCATAAGGGGTCTTAAAAACCAGACCAAGGATTCTGGATTTGTTCTATAGACAATGAAAAGCAAGTAAAATATTTTGAGTCAAGGAATATTATGATCATATCTCTGATACAGGAAGAAAATTTTTGAACACATCTCTAGACCATTTACATTTGAAAATACAGAGAAATAGCTAAGAGAATATTCATCAATCTATTTTTTCATCAATCTATTAGTGAAAGTGATTTCTCTTTGCCAGTTGGTATTTTTGAAATGTTTCCAAATGAAATGACTGATGTTTGTATTTTTTAAAACAAGTTATATACTTTTCTGATATACCATATCCACTCATAGTATACATATAATTTATTATTACTATTACATAAATAAAAAAGATTAGAGGCAAAAAATATTCAAAGTCATATAAGTATTTAACTTTCAGTATTGATTAAAGGACAATGTGGTCAGGACTTTTACTGAAATTGATGTTGAAGCCAAATATTTTCAGCAGCCAGCAAATGATGATGACACTTTCCCGAATAACCTGCAGTCCAATCCTAGAATAGCACAGTGACTCCTTGAGTTACAAGAAGAAGAACCAGTTGGATCACAAGTCTGAGAAGTGCAGGTGTTTCCTATCATAGAACAGGTAGGTGGGCACTCCTCAAGCACAAGGGCACAGTGATGTTCTGCTTCAGGGAATAGAGTCCTGAGGTGGCGTACTCCGGGGTGAGTACATGGCCCACTTACAGGCTCTGTCCCCATTTTTAATAAAATACAATCCAGTCATAACATGAATAAGAAAAAGGATCAATATCAATTGCCTTTCCTGCGGCATTACCTGTTATCCACGTGGAGAAGAGAACAGTGAAGGAACTAACTAGGAGATACCACTCCAGGGTCACTGGATACATCAATTTGGTGGTATTGTCTTGTTTTAGTACTTTTTCCTGGATGCATTGAGAGTGATTTTGGAACAAAAGCCAGTTCCTTTCCATTTCCTTTCAGTCTGATTATCCTACAACCTAACACCATAGTAGATAAAAATCCATTTACCAAAAAAAAAAATAATAATGATGGTGATAATGATTTTTAAATAAGTCTTTCAAATACTTCAGAGAGGAAGAATAATAGTAACAAAATGCATGTGTTTCAGGAAGTAAAAAATGTATGATTCCATCATGGGGAAAATGTGTGTATACTTTTTTCCTTTCTAACTAGAATATTTGCATTTCTGTGAAATCTCCTGAAGAGAACAAAATAGTCCATTTATATTATGCAACAGAATTTTAATATTCCACTCAAACCGAAGGTCAAACACAAATAGAGAAGGAAGACGTTCAATGAAGTTAATTGGCTTAAAGTTTAGTATTTAATCCTGGATGATGCTGATCATGCCATGTAATCTATAAATCTGCTGGGGCATCTGAGTCTGATCTTCCCCAAGGCAGACAGTCCAGATACTGGGGCTGATCTGGACAGCAGGGTCTACAAGGTGAATCTGATCACAATGATGGGCCTCTCACATTTGTGGTACATGGAGATAGGTCAAGTGAATGGTACAGGTAGCAACGTGGAACCAATAACCAAGTCTAAATAGATAAAAACATAAAGGAGAGCCAACCCTGCAACAAGCCAAGTGGGGCAGGCACTGAGTGAGCTGAAGCATAAAGAGGCAATAAACTGAGGCTTGCAAAACCCTCTGTGCTGGATTCTAGGTTACCAGGTTAGGGTTTTACATGAGTTTCCTCAATCACTAGCACAGATTTCCCAGGATCAGCTAAGAGTCAACACACATGGGCACACACATGCGCACATGCACACATACACACACACACATGCACACACACATGCACAGACACAACAGAGGCCACCCCAAAATTATGTATTTTGAAATAAGCCTTTTATCAGTAATTATGTATTGAGTGAATGAAGAGTATTTTTAGTTGAAGATCAAATCATATAAATACATATCAAATCTCTTAGAAATGGACCAGTGGATGTTGGAAAAACCCTTCCACATGGCAACCTCCACCTCTTCAACTGCCAACGTTCTCCTCAGATATCCCTCCTTTCCCCAACCCCTGCCTTTCATTTCTTAGGCTCTTCCTTCAAAATTGATCTATTCTAGTATCTGCTTACTTATCACAATATGAATAAAATATATACAATCACCGAAGCTGAAAATTCTATTTGCTAATTAATACCAACACCATTTCCTCCCCAAGAAACAAAATCCCCACCACATGAGGATAGCATGGCATACTAGAAATGATTAAGTTTGTGTAAATAGTACTTCATAATGATGCTGTTTGCCTTCCTCACTCACCCTAGCCTCTGGTACTAGTAAACAAAGTCTTGGTAGCTCACTACAGAGATCTAGTGATTCAATGGAGTGTTGGAGAGATTTAAACATTACAGAAATATAAATAGGTACAAATATATGCTTAATAAACAGGTAACCCTGAGTTAGAGTGCAGAAAGACATGGGATGACAGACACAGGTACCTACCAGACCCGGGTACCCCTCATATACTGACCCTCATATATCAGGAACCCCCATCTTTATTTGGGTTCAATGGGATACTATTAGATTTATTAAGCATAGAAGATAGGATGAAACTTGTGAATCTTAAAGTTTACTGTGGTATAGATATGGAGAATGTGATTTAAGAATAAAAGGATAAGACTAAACGAGGGTCCGACATTAGGAAATAAAAAGATCCTCCAAGGATAAATGGAATGGTGAAGAAGGTGAAATCACATGGTGTAATGACATTTGTGAGTGCACATGGCATCCTTTGACATAGATGTTCAGCCAATATCACACTACTTATAAAAACCCTCAGCCGGACATGGTGGGACACGCTTGTAATCCCAGCATTCGGGAGGCTGAGACCGGAGGATCGGGGTTTGCGGCCAGCCTCAGCTACCTAGTGAGGCACTCCGCAACTTAGTGAGACTCGGTTTCAAAATAAAGAATAAAAAAAAAGTAGGGCTGGGGGTATAGCTCGGAGGTAGAATGCCCCTGAGTTCAACCCCCAGTACCACAAAAAAAAATAAATAAAAAATAAAAACCCTCCTCATCCTCAAGTTCAGCTCAAATATCTCCTCTTCCATGATGTCATCTGTTTGAGAATGGTTCCTTTGCATGTTTTCTGTAAGCCTTCTATTAGCTCTTCTGATAATACTCAGTTCATTTCTGCCTTGAATTAGAGTTCATTGCTTACATATTTACTGCCTCCATTATACCACAAACTCCTTGAAAGAGGACCCTTGCCTGATTCAGTGAAACTCCTTCCCCTAAGAGTGTTTAGCCCAGTACCTTGCACATAACAGCATAATAGTCTGAATGAATAAACAAATAATTGAAATATTTTAGAGACACTTTGCTGATGTTGCTTTGCTATACACATAACCAAGAGAGCCAAGAATAGAAAACCAATAGTGGGCTATCAAGAAAAAGAGAGTAACCGGAACATTTCTAGGTAACCATTGATATGTGTTTCTTTATAGAAGTATTTCTCTGTGCATCTTCCTGAAAATCATGGCAACAGAGTTCCCAGGGCATTTTATGTGTAAATTGTAAACAGATAAACACTGACATTGTGCAAAGATATGTGTGACTCACTGCAAAAACAACTTTTACCTTTACCTACCCCACTTCACTCGAACATGAAATTGGAAACAGAAAACTCACCCTACTCGTTCCCTAGCT
The DNA here is from genome assembly GCA_004027655.1 of Graphiurus murinus. Classification (NCBI taxonomy): domain Eukaryota; kingdom Metazoa; phylum Chordata; class Mammalia; order Rodentia; family Gliridae; genus Graphiurus; species Graphiurus murinus. Next base: position 6,578 of record PVLC010013872.1, read on the forward strand.
TGGAATAACCAAACACAAGCCCTTGGGGCTCCAGAAGAGTCTAGTTATAACTAATGAGGGAAAAGTGGCAAAGCTAATAGCTTCTCTTTAATTATAACTCCACCACCAAGGAAAGAAACTATGTCTATTTTCTCCAATATTAACCAAAGAGAAGATTGGATACCGCACTATTCATTAGTAACTTATCAAGTGTTTTGGATCTCATAATTGAGAAGGGGTGAAACACAAAAGGAGGGCCATCTAGGGCTACTGGCTTCCTAAGAATTCTTTAGTATTAATATCACTCCTCCTAAATCCCTTTGAGGATAGCTGCTTAGATGCTGAGAGAAAATAATTGAACAATTTCATGGTGACATTAAACAGCAGCTCATAATTGACCTCAATATGAATAGCAATAAAGATGGAGAGAATGGCATATGCTCTATACAGTGAGCATGGACAGGATTCAAACCTTAATGCCTTTAACTTGTCAAGGAAGGGACACATGAAAAAAAAAACTGCTTAATAATCACACAAAGCCTATTTCCTTTCTATAGCAGAGCTGGAGGTTTTCATATCACCTCTGCTAATTGACTACATGGAAATGATAGGACCACTCTCTACAGGCAAAAGAACTCTTAGATTTGCATCGATCGAGGAATTGACCGATTTGGTAATGCCACTTGTTTTCTAAAAGGGCATTTCAATTGGCCAAATCAAAGTGAAGTGTTGGGCAATTTTCTGTATAATCAGTATTAATAGTAGCTAAAGAATGATCGGTCTTCAGAGTAGCAAGGCATGTTGCCAAATATAAAGGTGATAGCTACAGCGTACCCCTGCCCAGCTCCTTCCTTCATGCCCCAGACCTGCCTGTGTGAGCAGAGCTGGAGGCATTTTCACACAGCATTCTGCTTCTTCACATGACTCTGGAGTCGGAATGAGCAAATAGAAAGAGGCTTTTTGGTTTGAAACACTGGTTCCCCTGAGTGTCTGTCCCCACAAAATAGGCTATTCAGAGTCAATATTTAGAATACCTGAATATTCAAATTGGCACTAAAGGAAATTCTAGACAAAAGAGATATACAAAATATCACCAAGTGACTCATCCAGTAATTGTATAACCTTAATTTGAGCTCACTCTTTGCTAAGCCTGCTCTTGCTTGTGTATTTTCTAATACAACTACTCCACTGTTCACCTGCCTACCTACCCCAAAGCTAGAAACATCCTTGGTTAGAGTCCCATAGTGCCCACCTAATTGGTCCTCCACCCTGTCATGTCTGCCTGCCACACATTTGTCCATCAAAGCAATGTAGCTAATTAACAAACTTGAAGCCGGGCATGGTGGTGCACGCTTGTAATCCCAGCATTTGGGAGGCTAAGACCGGAGGATCCAGGTTCGCAGCCAGCCTCAGCTACCTAGTGAGGCATTCTGCAACTTAGTGAGACCCTGTTTCAAATAAAGAATAAAAAATAGGCAGCATTTGGGAGGCTGAGACAGGAAGATCTGGGTTCGCGGCCAGCCTCAGCTACCTAGTGAGGCCCTCCGCAAATTAGTGAGACCCTGTTTCAAAATAAAGAATAAAAATAGGGCTGGGGGGGTATAGCTCAGAGGTAGAATGCCCCTAAGTTCAATTCCCAGTACCGCAAAAAAAAAAAAAAAGGACTGGGGGTGTAGCTTGGAGGTAGAATGCTCCTGAGCTCAATCCCCAGTACCACACACACACACACACACACACACACACACACACACACACACACACAAAAACTTGACTCTCACTTCATTCAAAATGCATCCTAACAACTATCTGTGGCTGCAGGGACTCCTGTGGCAATGTCAGCCTCCTGCATTGCTGTACTTTTCTCTCAGCTATCAGTGGTCATTGCTACTTTTGCCACCTGGAAAGCCCCTCCTTTACCCTCAATACTATATCCTGGTGTCACTCTATAAGCTCCTTACCCAAGATTATACCCACAAACAATAATTAATAGTTCGTTTTCTCTATATTTCTCCATACTATGTAGAGTTCTTTGATTGCATCTGAAAATCATGCATTCTGGTTCTCCCAGGCTATCAGGTAAGTTCTCTAAGTTCCTTTCCTGAAGTAAAGCAGAAATTAAGATAACAGGCTTTCTTATTGCAAATTCTCATACCACCCCCCTCTTGACAGAAGTTACCTAACTTCTCTGTGTCACAGTGTCCTCAACTGTAAAATGAGGATCATGATATTATATACCTTATGGAGCTATTATGAAGATTAGAAAATCTGATTTCTATAAAGCTTTACCATAGCAAATGCTCAATAAATATTATTTATCAAATCAAAAAGCCAATAGAATCTATCTTCAATTTCCAGTGGACAGATGATAAGATCTTAGACATAATGGTTGAGCTAGACTGTATAGGCTGCTTTAAGGAAATAAATAACAGCAAAGTTCATTCCAATACTAACAATTTGGCAATGATTGATGCTAGATTTTGGGGCCATTTAGCAAGAAACATTCTTCAAAAAGCCCTAATACATAAATGCTTTCATCAATTCCTTCCAGGAGTGCTCTTCCATGTCTTTTCAAGCTTTGATTATCAAGAACATGCATTCATTTTAATGGGGTTTTATTTACCAATGCTGTTATTTTGTTCCCAAATACAATTCCCCCTGGTAAGTCAGAATGAGCTAATAAGTTTACATACCAGGAATAAACCTTCCGGTTCCAGCTTCATTACTCTTCCTGGAAAAACACTATCTCAACAGTCCTCAACCTTACCTAATTTTATATAAGTATTCAAAAAGTGAGTAAATACAAGATTCCAATGAAAAAACTATATAAGGCATAAGTACAGGTATATAGCATTTGTCTTTTCTGGGACATGTAAAATATAGACCTATAAAACTTGTATACTAAGTATTTAAAGGAATTTTATGTCAGTACAAATTAAATTTATAAACTAATTCATGGTTATAACTTAAAAATAATTGAACTTATTATTTATCTATCCTCATAATAGCCTTCAACCACAGAGAACAGGTTATAAAATTGCACTGCTAATAAGAACATAATCTATTAAAAAGCAATAATGGAGGATGCTGGTTGTTCAAGGTTCTTTTCATGAAAGCATGAAACATTAAAAATTCAAAAGAAAAATATCCCCCCAAACCCCACACACAAAAAAATAAGCTCAACTTTATACTCAGTACACTCTGGATTCTATAGAAGTTAGTTTTACAAATAGTAGGAAGTTGCAACATTTGGAAATTGAATTTCATCAAACACCTTCCAAACAAATGCCTGAAATAATAAATAAATTATCATGTAACAAATAACTAATTTATATTTACAGTATTTAATAGATTTATTTAATATAGTCTAAATTATCAAATTTCTACTTATATAGTTTTTATATTTAAAAGATTGCAACCAATTTTACCAAATAATTTCTAGATGGTTGTCATTTTTCACCTTTTCAATTTGGAATAAATGTGGATTTGACATCTATTTTTCTTAAGTAGAAATAAATCATTACTTGTAAATTACTTTTTTAAAGTACTAGAATTCAATGCACAACTTTTTTAAAGTGCATATTTATTGTCTTTATTTTGTATTTTCTTAAATCCGAGTTGCTCAAAATGAAATAAGCCAGAATTCTAAAAATCAAAAGTTTAACTTATTTACTTCTGAGTTGCACTTATTCTTTATTACAGAGAAAATTTAATGTCACTTTTAAAAAGACAGATAAAAGTGTGCTTCCAGAAAGCATTGTGATGATGTTGCAATTAAGGCCAAATGATTTGCCACAGTGACCTCAAGATTCTCTTTATCAATATCAATCTAGAAGCAGTAACTTCATTTTTGTAAATCCAGGTAGCTTTTAATCACGTTCCAAGGCTCTTGAATCTCACCTGGGCTTGCTCGTCTTTTGGCTTCTTTGCTTCCTGCATCGATAATTAATGGAGGGGAAAAAAAAAAAAAAGCATACTCAAGCCTGCAGCAAATGCAGGAAGTATATTTCCTATAAAAACCTAGTGAAAAGCTGAGCCTCCACAAGACAATAATTTGTTTAAATTTAAAAGTGTCAATTGGAAGCAGTATTGATTCTTTGGGGACACCCAGACCCTATTAAGTACAATTTTCCTTCACTGAACCAAAGTAAAGTTAACTCAACTTCTAAAGAAATATAACTTGCCACCAATACCCCTGGAGAATATTCCACTGAGATCAGACAAAGTTCATTTCTCTTCCCTTCAGTCCTCACTATCATTTTGTGAAAACCAACTGCTGAGGTCAAAACCCACCCTCTCAATTGATTTCATTCAAAGCCTTGTCCTACAAACAAGCAGAGGGATTTTTTTTTTTTTTTCCTGTTGCAGTACTGGGGTTTGAACCTATGGGTATTCTACCTCTGAGCCACACAGTCAGCCTTATTTTATTTCATTTTTAAACAGGGTCTCAAATTACTATTCCTGGCCTCGAACCTGGGATCCTCATGTCTTAGCCTCCCAAGTCTGGAATTACAGGCATGAGTCACTGCACACTAGTGAAACATTTTTTTAAGCTTGAATGTCTGCTTTACAGGCACATAGATCATGCGCCTATGCAGCTGATATCCACTGTGCTTAAGAAAATATGCTTCCTCTGTTTCCAGACTTCTAAATGAGGTGATGCTAACTCCCTTTTCCAGCTGCTCAAAGCAGTTATCTTCTCCAGCTGTTTATCATTTTCAACAATGACATACTTCTGCATGTCTGAAATATGTGAAACTTCAAAACAGCTCTTTCATGTTCACTAACAGAGTAAACATCAGAACAATTCCTCTTCCTGCAAACACTAGAAAGTGAACAGGACTTATTTCCAAACCACTGGCACTTTTGGGCATGTCATTTCACCTCCATTCTCATAAGATTACATTTATCATTCAAACGGATGTGAGGGTAGGGCAGGGTAGTCCAGTAAAAAGGGGCCTTTCAAGACAGATAGTCTTTAGAGATATTGAAGAAGTCCAGCTTTCAGAGAATCCATCTTTGAAAGAAATGTCGTAGGTCAGTGGGCTTCCAAGTTTGTTGCTATCATAACCTCCAGGAGAGGTGAGAGGTAAATCGTTATACCCACTCATGCATTTTTAAGTTAACATCTAAAAATTTTATCAAACTGCAATGTTTGTAAAAGTTATGTATCACTGCATTGACATTTTGTATGTTGGCTTTATATTATATAGTACCTCGGTACTATATTTTAGGTATTCTTATTTATGGAAAATGCCTGCCATAGCTAGTACCCTAAATGGCAAAGCCAATTCTCATTGTAGAAGCAATCAATCATTTTCTGCATGTTCTACATCCCTGTGACAATTTTGTTACATCTACATTTTAATTTTAAGGCAACTAGAAAAGGAGATAGAGAGAGAGGAATAGCAAAACAATGAGGCACACTCTATATACACATATTATTCAACAATAATGAATCTCTTTAAGCTTTTTCCATTTATTTACTCATAGTTTTTTAGATTTTTAAAAGCCCCTATATTCACCTTTAATTGACTCCACAGGCACAACAATTTCAAAACAAAAAATTAAAGAATCCCCCGTGGTTTAGAGGATTAGAGGGCAATTCGTTCCACAAAGGAAGGGAAATCAACTTTTTTGTGTTTTACGAGATTTGCATGTGAAAACTGATAATACGACACTAATTCTACAAATGTGACATGAAAGTTGCACCTAGAATTTTAATGATACTTCCAATCAGTCTTCTGAGCTGCATTTTAGAAGAGTAAATTATGTTGGCAATATAAATATGATTGCTATGTATTCCCAAAAATCTACAGCTCAGAGTCACTTTCAGAGAATGGATTTAAAGGACACTGAAGCACTATTGAATGCATCCTGCAGGCCCATCATTTCTACTGAAGGAAATAAGAAAAGAAGAGCCATTCCCCAAAGAACACACACTATGGTTGGGGATTAGGATTTATAATTAAAAATAATTAGGAAATTATCCTACCAACCCACCAGAATTGTTAATGATGTGAAGCTTTTTCAGTAAAGAAATAAACCCTGGGATCTACCAGAACTGGATTTCCGTTCTGGCTATAAATTATTTCCCAATGACCCCAGCTTGCGTTTTTTTTTTTAGTACTGGGAATTAAATCCAAGGGCATTCTACCTCCCAGCTACAACCCCAGCCCTATTCTTTATTCTTTATTTTGATACAGGGTCTCACCAAGTTGCCGAGGGACTCACTAAGTAGCTGATACTGGCCACAAACCTGCAATCCTCCTGTCTCAGCCTCCCAAGTACTGGGATTACAAGAGTGTGCCACCATGCCCCAACCCAGCCTGCTTTTCAATAAAAGGGGGACAATTGGGAGGAAGAAGTAGGCAAACTGCATTTGCAATCATGGGCCAAGTAGTTTTATTGGAACATGACCATATCCACTTATATATTATCTATAGCTGCTTTTTATGAAAGCAGCAAAGTTGAATAGTTGAAAGATATATCCTGGGGTCTGCAAAGCCTAAAATATTTATTACTTGGCTTTTACAGAAAAAAAATTGCTGAGACCCCCTTTTACAGAACAAGAATAAATAATATGAATAAAATGGTATATTAACCACTCAGTAAATTCATTATTTTTCAAGAAGCCTGACTTTGAACCAAATTTACAATTTCAAAGTTTAAATAAACCTAGAAAAGGCAGAATTTACTCCTACAAGATGCCATTCGGACCCCTAAAAAAAAGTGTTGAAATAATCTAACCTACAACCATGCAATATGTATAGAGCCTATTGTGCATGAATGATAGAGAGCTGACCACAAAAACGTAATTGTTGCTATATCTTCTCACCTCAGGATCTTCACACATCATGTCCCATCTCCTGAGTACACTCTTTCCTCTGTCTCTTTTCTCATGTCTCTGCTTTTCACCCATTAACTATTTGTTTAAATGGCACTTCCTCTGTCTCTCATCCTAGCACATGTATAATTATATATTTAGGTGGCAACTTGCTTATGGTAACCTATCTTCCTCTCCAGATTCTGCACTTCAAGAAAAGAGTGACACAATCTGTCTTGGCCACATTTTTATGTTCAGTTCCTAGAAGACTGAAAGATGAGAATTAATCTCTATTGAATAAATATTTATAATGCTGGAGGTAACCATAAAAGGACAACAGGAAAGTTGTCCTCAAACATAATGAAGTGCAACTGAAGGGACTGTCAAAAAAGAAACCTGTTCTTTCCATTCAGAGCCAGAAAATCCAGTATTAAGTGGTTAGTGACTTTTAAGATCATCCACAATAAAAATGTTTTGTGTACCTACTATATTCAAGACATGATTCCAGGTACCAGGGGAAATAAAACCTGTGTAAGCTAATGAGTGAAACCTCCAAAAGCTCATAGAACAGATGCAAAATTCTAATACAAGGCAAACTTTGGAAATGCTATCATGAAAACATTGAGATTTGTAGGATTAAGAGAAGGGAAGAATTTTCATCTTGGATGGAGAAGTATGGAAAGTTTCCTTGGAGGAAATAAGATTTAACCTGCATCTCAAAGACTTATAGAACTTGAAATGATGACTAGAAGGAAAGCATTTACAGAGCAGTTTGAGAAAAAACACAGTTGGGAAAGTACAGAATGTGCTCAACAAATAGCCATCGTAGTCAACTAAGATGTTAAAACAGTGGTTTAAAATGTGGACTCAAGAATCAGTTTGTATAAAGATCCAACACTTACTAGTGCCATGTCATTGGTTAAGGTCTTCTCTCTCTAAACCTCTGTCTCCTCATCAGCAAAAAGGGAACAGTAATATTACACACCTGAAATCATTCTTATGAGGGTCAAATAAAATAAAACACAAGGAGTGATACAACTTATCCCCTGGTGAGAACTCAATAAATGCTAGCACCCATTACTTTTATGATCTTCCTAGGAATCTGCAGGTGTGAGAAATAGTGTCCTGTTTTCTCCTTTCTATTTTCCTTATGCTATTCTGAACTAAGCTATTCTCTGGTAGCAAATGAAACATTTCTGAAACTGCATGGGTACTTTAAAGCTTCAGAGGGGGCCATTGAGTATACAGAAGCAATACCTAATTGAATAGTATCCTAATAGCCTCAGAAAGCAGCTGCAATTAAAAAAACTGTTGAGTTAAAAATAGGAACAGTTCAAGGAGTGGGAGAGTTTCTGTAAGATGCCTTGACATTCTTCCTAAACGCCATCTTAAAAAGAGCAAAATTTAGCTATGAATGAATAAATAAGCATGCAAATCCAAAATGCTCACAAATTCAATGAAGTTTGAGTCAATTATGAAGAAAAAGAAGAAGAAGAAAGAGGAGGAGGAGGAGAGAAAAGGAAGAAGGGGGAGGAGAAAGGCCCCTATTCCTAGGAAGACTGATGAGGGCAAAGATCTAAGTGAAAATAAATACACTAAGACAAGGAACTAATGTTTCCAACTGGTAAGTATGGACTAACTCTTTTAACTTTTTTTCTATGATCAGATCAAAATTTTTGCATGAAAATGTATGATTTTAGTCTCAAGATCTAAACTAGAACATTCTTGAGAAAAAAGCCACTATATATATATATATATATATATATATATATATATATATATATATATATATATATAGAGAGAGAGAGAGAGAGAGAGAGAGAGAGAGAGAGAGAGATTAGGAAGGTATCTACCTGAGATAGGTGAAGGATCTGATTTTATCACTAAATTCCTGACATAGTTAATGTCCTTTGGGAAATGAAGTAGCATCTAAAAATGTCCTGGCCAGTTGACTGTTTTATATGGCTTAGAACAGCCTTGAATGGAAGCAGGGACATGATCTAGAGTTTGGCAAATCTTAATTCTTATAATCTTTGCCTGGTAACCCAATGTAGGACATAGACACTTTTGGGAGGACATATTTGCAGAGTTTACATATTGAAATCTACCTTAGTATTTGAGTCTTTAATGATGCCCCAAAATGTCATATTTAGTGTCAGAATCCAAGTGAGTTCCCAACATAATTTCCAACAACTATGAAAAGAAGAATGAAGCCAGCCGGGCATGGTGGCACATCCTTGTAATCCCAGACTTGGGAGGCTGAGACAGAAGGATCTGTGTTCACGGACAGCCTCAGCTACTTAGTGAGGCTCTCCACAACTTAGTGAGACCCTGTTTCAAAATAAGGAATAGAAAAAAAATAGGGCTGGGGCGTATTTCTGAGGTAGAATGCCTCTGGGTTCCATCCCCAGTACCAAAAAAAGAAAAATGAAGTCAGGACATTGGGCCTGGTCTTCACGTACACAGCAATGTCAGGCTCACTGTCAGAGCCTCTCAACACTGTCCAACAGAACTTCCTACTATCTGCTTCAAGTGCCACGTGCCATACCTGCGCTGACCACTGAAATAGACTCTTGGACCTTGCCTATTGGGCAATTGCAATGTGGTTAGTGAGACCATGGAACTGAATTTTTATTTTATTATTATTGGTTTTGGATGTATAACTTTTATTGGAGCATTATAATTACATATGATAGTGAGATTGAGTGGCACATTCATATAGGCACATGAGGATTTTGTCTGTTTTCTCCCCTTTTCCTTCCTCTAATAAAGTTAAATAGAAACATGGCCAGTGGCTACTTATTGGGCAGTACAGCAGGAACTCTAGCTATGTCATTTATCCAATCTGTTTGTCCCTTCCCCAAACTCTTTAACAGCCTCTAGCCATCCCAGTTTCATAGTTGGCCCAAGATTTAATATTTATTCACCAACTTCTCTTTGGGTTCTATCTATTTCTCTATCTCTCTATCATCTCTCTATGTCTCTTTTTGTTTTCTTTCTCTTTCCAAATCAATGACCTTCTCCTGTGTGTGATCCATGCTGTCTTCTGCCTTAAATTCCAATGTTGGAAGCTGATATCTTCATTGGGCTGATCCAGGTTTGTTCTCTCTCTCTTTCTCTCATTCTCTCACTCTCTCTCAATACACAATCCCTCAGAAGCCACTAGTCTACCATCTCCTGTCTTTTATAGGATTCTATTCACATAGTTCTCAGCTTTTTTCTTCAGGTTGCTGGTGAACATAGTTACTTTCTTCCTCTAAATAGTAACAATTTAGGAACCAATATTACATCCACAGAAAAGTACCATTTCCACAAGTTTTTCTCTAAAACCTGACACCCTGTGGCTCAATATAATGGAAGTGGCCAGGCCTGCCAAACAACGATAGTTCAGCTCTACCTCTAATTCTCTGATTCCAAGATTCTACCTTAGGTGTCGATTTTCATCTGATATTTTAAGATTAGTCTCCCTTTTTGATTATTCATCTATAGTCTGCTTTCCACAGCTCAGAGCAGAGGAAAAATATTTTAGAAGTTAAATTTTATATTTCTAAAGGTCAGTTATCCAGGTGTGAAAGCAGGCAAACTTTATTCTATCAGAAATGTTTTGAATTATTTTTCTGCACTGATAACACACTGCTTTATTCTTGAATTACAAACTTGGAAAGCCAGAATTTTTCTCATTAATTTCCATATAATGCTCATCCGTACAAGGATTTAATAAAAAGATGGCAGTATTCGTGTGAACAAATTGTACATCTATCAACCTTTTTTCTATAATTATAAACAGTGAAGGGGTAAAGTTCTATAACTTTTGATTATCTTATAATTATGGTTTAACTGTCCCTCCCTCGTTTCTCTATATTTTAACTCAAATGTAATTTTACAAGTATATTGGACACCAGTGAGGAAAGGGTGGCTGCTCAGTTCTCTTATCTTGGAACACAAGATACAAAGGAAAGGACTCCCAATTACCATGTGTGTGCTATGGGACACCATTCAAAATCCACTGAGCACCTAACCAAAGCCATGCAACCAGTCTTTTTTCAAAATCTTTCGTACTGGAAGGGCAGTAGAACATCAGTCCTGGAAGCCTTGAACAATCGTGTTCCCCAACATGTACATGCATGCTCTGCTGTGCAACAGGAGGCCAACATTCAAGAAACAGTACAGAAGTCGAGTGTGATGATACTTGCCTATAGTCTCAGTACTTGGGAGCCTGAGACAGGAGGATCACAGGTTCAAGTACAGCCTCAACAAGTAGTGAGACTCTCATCAATCTATCCAGGCCCTGTTTCAAAATAAGGGCGTAGCTCAGTGGTAGAATGAATGCCTCTGGGTTCAATCCCCAGTACTAAAAAAATAAATCCTCAAATCTTTATTTCGCCCTCTCCTGGAACCCAACTTTCCCTGATGTTACATTAGATATCCCAGCACAATACCAGTACATTTCCTCTTTTGTGAGTTAGTTATAGCTTTGCCACTTGAATCCATGAGCATCACTCAATAAAATATATTTAACACATGAAAAAATCTACCTACCCCTAAATTAATGCAACATAGGAATTAGAATTATATACTCAAATCCAGAAAATTCAAAATGAAGAGTACAACAGCTATTCTCAAATTAATATCACAGATATTCTAAAGTTATGAGAAACATGGTGCCTGAGATATGGCGAGGAGACAATGAAAGGAAATGTCATTCTGAATGCTTTGATATAGATGCCAATTCTTAAGCATATTTTTAAATTATAGATCACTAAAAATATTAACAGAATGTCTAAGTCATATAGTATGTTCCCATTTTTATTAAATTATTTGATTACCTAGTAATAATCTGTCTATATATGTAAACAAAAAATTGTCTGGGATATTTATATAAATGTCAACAATATGTCTTTGGAATCTTCTATGACAATCTCAATATCAGAAGTTTCATTTCACATCAGGTCTTGGGGCCCTTACTTGCATACCAGAAATACTATAATTTAGCCTGGGAACATATAACATAGGATTCTGTTTATTAAGTTTCTATGAATTAACCTGAATTCCAAATTCTCTACCCAACAATCTTCTACAATTTTATACACATGTCATATGGTTTTGGTACAGTTTCCCCCACCCCCAAAAAATGTTTTTGTATTGGGATTTTTATGGTATCATGTTCCTCAGTGTTTTTTTGTTTTTTATCGTTGTTTGTTTTTTTTGTTTTGTCTTGTTTTTGGATTACAATGTTTAATCAGCCAGTTTCAATCTTATCCAGCCAACTAAGACATGGTGTGTCCCTGATATGATTATTTTGTCATAATGTTTTAATCCCTATAGCAAATTCTATTCCAGATACCTCCATAATCTATAGAATAGTTAATGTCTATTCCACAGTTAGATGCCTGAATTATTATCCCTAACATTCCCATGGAAAAAATATTTGAGAATTAGTTTTTATGATACTAGCCAAGAATCTACCTAGTTGGCTCAAGAAGCAGTCATTTCCAAAGCTCAATAAAACCCTCCTGATAAAAATGTGGCACTGTCACAAATTGCAAATTGGCATGAAAAAGAATCTGAAAAGATTGCCAAGGCTGGCAGTCTGCCTTCCCTGCCCAATCACTTAAGAGAGTAATACCGACTAATTGCAAATGTTCCAACATATGTGATGTACGCTCATCCTTTTATTTTTAATACACAAAAGAAGCTTCTTGAAATATAAACAGCCCAGCCAAAACATATTATACTGCCAGATTGAGGTCAAGACTACAAATAAATTCACCGAACAGATTAAAATTTTATAAGTTGGAGGTAAGAATAACAATAATAATGATAGGAAACATGTATAGAACTCTTAGAATCTATTAAGATAATTCAATATAAGAGTAGCAAAACTTGGGGAAAGGTCTCTTGGTTCCTAAGACTCTTTCTACTTAACCTGACCTCGTTATGATTTACCCATGAATGATCCTATCAAGTTATACTGAGAGAATTGAGTTAGTCTCTAAGGAATTATGAATCAGAGTAAAGCTCCAATTCAAGACCCCTAATAAGGAATTGTTTGTAGCAAAACAAAACACAATAAAAAAAAAGTTCAAGTGAACTTCTGACTCCCAAGCAAAGCAAGAGTGTCCTTCTGAATGCCACAGTAGAGATGAGCACCTATTAGCAGGTTGTATTCATTATACAAAGGTGCCAATAAATTGAAGAAAGCTAGAATCTACTTATAGCTTAAAAACAGAAAAGAAAGAGGCATGTCCATGTATAACCAGTCCTAATGCAGTATTTTGTTACACTAAACATTACAAAAATAGATAATTCTAGGAAAATTTCCAAAAAAGCACTGATTTTTCAAACGAAGAGAGACCTACAAAAACACTATGCAGGCCTTAAGTAAAAAACAAACAAACAAACAAACAAAAACCTTTTTATAAATATAAAGAGATGTAGAACTCTGGGTTACCTATGTAATTCCTATATGGTGAGTTTAAGGAGATAAAATGAGACTAATATTTTAAGATACATAATGCAAACAAATATTGTGAATAACGAGGCATGAGCACTGAGATAGACAATAATTTGAAATAGGTTATCTTACCACAAAAATGACTAAAATGAACTATATATTTAAATGGTAGATATAGTTTCAAATCTTAAGGACATCTCCATTCTGATCCCACACATACCACTTGCAATCAGTGGTTAGAGATTTAATAAACCACAAATACCTTTTGAACAAATCCTCAGAACCCATAATGCCAGTGGCATTTTCATTCGTTTTCTCTCTTCTCTGTGATAGCATTTGATGCTTTGTCTTGGGTTAGACTTCTCTCTCTGTGTCTCTCTCTATTTGAGTGAATGCTTGGCACTTTGGGTGAAGATCCAGGACCCCACCTCATGAAAATTAATTACTTACATATAAAAATATAAATACACATTTGGTAAATTTGGAAAAACTAATTCTTCTTCTGATGAAGAAATATTCACTGAAATAATACCTGTAAAGCACACAGAATAGCACTCACTGAAGAGAAATATTTTTTTAAAGTAGCTTATTTACTTATTAATACTTTGGAGGAACTGGGCATCTCAGATGTGCTAAATTCCCTAAGACCACGCAGATAACTGTGTTCTGACTACATGCCATTAGCCACTGGAAAAATGAATATCTCTTTGCATCTTCCCATCTCGGCACAAGAGCTCCATGACCAGGCTACAAAACATGAAAGAATGTCTTCCTCCATCTCTTAGAGGAACTTCAAGAGATAAAAAGAAAATGGGATGAAGCTACCTGCACCTTTATCCTTTGCCAGTCTCAATTCCTAATGACCTATGAAATATCTACATAGCTCTGTCACTATCTTTGTTGGTCTGGGACCCTCCAGGACTTTCTATCCTGTTTCTTGATTCAGTGCCTGCTCCCTCTGCCCCAAAAAAGGTCAAAACAATATACTTTGCCAGGGTAGTACAAACTCCAATTCTATGACTGTTTGTGTAACATGCTACTTAAATCCTCTGAAACTCAATCTCCTCATCTGTAAAATGGATAATAATAATAATAATAATAATAATAATAATAATAATAATAGTGATTACAAGTGTTTCAAATACTTAGACCTTGTTAAACACTGACCTTTATTTGAAATTCCTGCAATCATAGGATATAGTTACTATTATTATCCATTAATTAAATATAGATAAGGATAACAAGGCATGGAGAGATTATATAACTTGCCCAAGGCCACATGACTAATGAATGGCAGCACCAGGATTCAAGCTTGAACATTCTGCAAAAATTCCTGGCTATATAGCAGGTGCTCTGTAAATAACAACCCCAATTTCACTAAGCTCACTATCACTTTCCTCTGGGAAAGCGTTTTTGGCCTCCTCCCTATCTACCTATATGAGTGCCACTGCTTTGTCTTCTGGCTCCCTTTAATTTCCTCCTATGGATTTTACCACACTGGACCACAATGGCATATATGTGTGTTTTCTTCTAGACTCTAAGCTCTGTGAGATTTCATTCTGTCATGTGTGTCATTGTTTCCCTTATGCCTAATACATATGTATCTTTCATTAATATCTACAAATGGGAAGTAAGAAAGAAAGTGAGAAAAGAAGTATAAACTATTCACTTTCTCTTCTTCCATCCTAATCCCATTGGTGCAATTTTCAATAAATCTGGAGCATTCTTAGATTGTAGTCCCATGACTCATAGAATGGTGGAGGTGGCTGGTGAATGTAATGGACTCCCATTTGGTCCCTGAGCCTACTAACTCCTTTTTCTGCTCAGGAATTAATCATTTCTCATGCATGAAGATCCATTCAGAAACCCAACAGGACTAGACCAATTGATAGTTAGATTTAAATGGGAAAAAAATCTTCCTTATATAAAGGAGAACATTAAGAAAATAAGAACAATTCCATCTTCCAACTGCCAAATGTTAAAATATTTCACTACGAAAATGGTTGTAACTTGAAAGAATAGGGGTGCCTTAGTTGCTCTAAAAGGAATTTAAATCATACAGAAGCCTAACAGGCCCCAGTACCACACACAGATTCTTTTCTCCCTCCCCACAAGAAGGAAAAAAATAAAAGAGACCAACACTGGTCAGCCCATGTTCACAGAGCAGATTCAGCTTGGATGTCAGGGAACTCAAATGCCAATCACCAGAATTCTAAGCTATCCAGAGGTTTTGCTGGATCGCTGCCAGCTAGTAGTATGACTGATATCTTTTTCTTCAGATATCGCAACATTAAAAAATAAAAGGAAAATATGTTGAGCTGCTGCCTCTTCAGCAGCTTTGCAATTTTCCTAGGATCAGCTTCTTTCCTATTCTCAGCCCTCTAATCTCCAAGCAAAGTAATAGCTTTTCCTTGCCTATGGATGCTGTCTCTGGTTAGTAATTCAAGAATCCTTGGCTTCCTAAACTTTTTCTGCCAGGAGTAAGTCAGTGGATGTTAGTTAAATGTAAGATCCCCCGTAAAACTCTGTCTCTTTCTCTTTCCCTTCAGTCTTTCAAGGTATTATAGACAGTGAAAATATAAACCATTAATAATAGTAGTACGAGCCTATCACCTTTTAACTTTTATGTTATCGGCATTATTTTTCACACATACATTCTGTAGCAGTGGCCAGGAGCCTGTAGGCGCCTTTGTGTTCTCGTATTTGGAAGTTCATCAAGCTTAGTCCATTTTATTAAGTACTTCTTCCCCAGAAAAGTCAGCCATGGGTACTCAGCCTACATTGTGTGACTTAAGTAGCAGCCACCATTCATTTTATATCTTTCAGTTCTTGGCCAAAAGTAGTTGTAGAATGTTATAGTTTCTTCCTGGTTGTCTCCATTTACTGCCACTGATGACAAATACATAAGTAATTTTTATGTAAAAACATTGTTTTTGCTCCCTATGGGTGTTGAAGCAGAGGCATCCAAAGCTAGCAAATGCCTGAATGTTTTCTATATCCCCCTAGTCTCCAAGGGATTTGACAGAGCTAGCTATGGCTGAGCGTGCCTTCAGATTTTTATACCTACTTTGTGATCATTTCTCTTCCACACACCTCAAAATTCTTTTGTCAGTCAGGTAAGACCAAATGAGATCATGTACATAAAATGAATTGTATTCTAAAATTTGAATCATAATACCTAAGTTCTATGAGCATTAGACCAATAGCCAAATTCCTGGCTCTACTACAGATCAGATATAACTTTAGGTAAGTCTTGTCTTTGCCTTTACTCAATCTTGGTTTATTTGCTCTCTTTTAAAATAGGTATGTAGTTTATTGTTTATATCTGTCAAGGATATTATAGTAAGTACATAGTAAATGAAATGAAAGGGGTGAAAGGAAAATCTGAGTTCAAGCTCTACTTCTGCTACATACAACCTAGCACTTCATTTCAACCCTCTCCCCTTAACTCTGACAAGCACATGGTACTATGTGGTCTAAGGTGATTACTAGCCGGCTCCTACGGAATTCTCTGGCATCATTTAGTAGTGTTTCCTCTCATTCATCCTAACCCATCTGTAATGGTTTGGACTTAAAATGTCCCCTTAACCCTCATGGAAAAAAGGTACCAATATTGGAAGCAGGGCTTTATTATTAAGGGAGGTCCCCGGGGATGTGGCCTTGCGGACTGTATAGTTATCTTCTACCCTTTCTCACTCTTTGCTTCCAGTTTGGTGATGTGAGGAGCAGAGCTCATGTGCTCTCCCTCTCTCCACTTCTGCTGTTATGTCTTGAGCTCTACAGACACCAGCTTCACATGGATTGATCCCCCAAATCTCAAAACCTGTGAGCAAATACAGCTTCCTTCCTTTAAATTGTGTGGTCAGTCATTTTGGATTATAGCAACCAAAATGTTGACTGAGACAGAAAACTCTGACAAGCACGTGGTATTCTGTGGTCTAAGGTGATGAACAGCTGACTTCTGCTTACCTCTCTAGCACCATCCAGCACCATTTCCCTTATTCATCCTAACCCATCCATACCTGACTTCTTTCTGTTTTCAAGCAAACTGTGCTCTACCCTGACTCAGAGTTTTAATATACCTAGAATATTCTGCCTCACCTTCACCTACCATATTTTTACCTTAATAACTTCCTCAATCTTGTAAGCCTCAACTGAACTATATAATATTCTCATAGAATCCTCTCTTGACCCTCATATTACTTGGCTTCCCCCGGTTTATGCTTTCATAGTATAAAATCCTGGCAGTAAGTATAACGCTTATGTTTTTTTGCCTCTTCACTAAAAATAGACTTTGTCATAACCCCAATACCTACTTCACTGACTCAGTACATATTTATTAACTCTTCATCTGTAAAATATGCTCTACTTTCAGAGGACTATAGTAAAATATATCGTATGAAAGCAATCTATAGACTACAAAAGTAAATTGCAAATTTCTATAAAAAAAACTAAGTCACTACTATTATCTATGCACATTATAGATTCCAAAAAGATCAAATTGTAAATAGATATCTATTTGCTGAAGGTATAGCTGAGCTTTCTGTACTAATGTTTGGAATAGAGCTGAGATGTGAATGTATATCATCCCCCTCTGTTAGAGAAGAGAGAACAATATGAAGGTACAGGCTAATATTAAAATCAATTGCAGCATAGCAAATTATTCCAAAACTCAGTGGCATAAAATAATAAGAAGCATTTACTATCTTTTATAGCTTTGATAGGAAAGGAATTCAAGAGTGGCATGGGCAGGCATTTCTGGTTTAGATTATCTTGTGAAGTTACAGTCAGGTGTCTGCCTGAGCTGAGGTTTGAGTGGGACTGGGAGACCCACTTCCAAGGTGGGTTAGTAACATGGTTGTCAAGTTGGTACTGACAGGAGTCCCTCCCCACTTGGGCTGCTCCACAGGGCTGTGTAAGTGTCTCACAACATAGTGGCTCTCAGAGCAAGTTATTCAAGGAAATGAGATGAAAGACATGACATCCTTTAAAACCAAACCTTGAATATCACATACTAACCTCTTTGTCCTACTCAGTAAGCAACACAAACACACTTTGATTCACTGTGGAAGGAGACCACATGAGGGCACCACATTGAGAGGTGAGGAATACCGAGCCTTCGAGGCTGACTTCCAGAGATAACATTTTTCTCCCTTTGTGGTCACTAGCACAGCACCTCATACACAGTATGCACTCTAAAATAAATGATTGAAAGGGTCTATGGCTGCAATCATGAACTGAAGGATGAAGGGTAGACCAAACAATGTATGCTACCTAATTTCTGATACTAGCAGTGGAAAAGCCAAATGAATATCAAAACACTTAAAGAAACTACACACATGCACACACACATACACATACACACACACACACACACACACACACACACAATCACTATAGCAAAGAAGAATGTAACTCTTCTAGTTTTAGTCATAGTGGGAGAGGATTTGTGTGCCTGGAACACTTCTCATTCTGAATCCAGTTATATTTCCTCTTTACCCTGTAGCATAATAGGCAATAAAATGTGTAGATAAATGGACTTTATTTTTAATGTAAAAAAATGATGATGATGAGAGTCTTAGAAACTGTCAAATCTGTTTTTTGCATTACCCTTATTATGGAAATTCAAAATTTAGCCACCTTCATGACTGTTATGCAAACACATTAAATAATAATGCAGGGGGGGACTTTAGCTTTTAGAATTCTTGATGATATAAGCACTATTATAATTATCATTTCAAAATCATAATAATAAAAGAATTTATAAATACCTGAGTAAATATTTTGACTATGAAGTAGCAAAGGCCATTCAGGGAAAAAAGGTAATACTGTAGGCCAGACTGATTAATATTTAAGTTTGCAAGTTCATTCCAGAAACACAGCTCAGACCCTATAAGGGTTCATGATCTAATGACCTCAAGAATAACAAGTACAGTATTTCAATGAAGAGCAACAACCGTCTATAGATGGAGCAAATAAAAAGCCTGATAATTTTCTTAAACACCTCCCTCTCCCTCGCCTTCTTTATCAGATCCATTAGTGTCTCCGGGATCCTTTCTCTACTCTGTTATGGAGTCATATATGATCTGGTCCCAATACAAATCTCCTTCACCTCATGAGACCCCTTTCCCATATCCAAGTCTTCTTCCCGTCCTAGACTATACAGGCTTTTACTACTTTCTTCTGTGGGGTACCTTGTTATTAATTTCACTTACACACCACCTCCAAGAAGTCTTTCCTGGACTTCAGTGGAAATTAGTTCCTCGTATTATTCACAGGATAGCACTACATATGTCCTTGGAAGCTCTTCACAACTGCAGTTTTTATTCTCTGTGGGTCAGTTTGAGTAGGGTTGATCTCCCTGTTCTCCTCACTCCCACCCTGAGGGCACAAACAGTAACTATGTTGATACTTTTATGTTCACAGTGCTCAACACAGAGCCAATGGTCACTAAGTATGAATGGGTTGAATAACTAGAAATTTCAAATGCATATCTGAAGCATACCTTAGACTGGAAGAATTTATTATACATACTTAGGAAATAGAAATGAAAAAGCATGTCTCTCTTCATGAATTCTTATGCTACCATTGAGGTCTATAATAATAAGAGTTGGAAGATATTTTGAACAATCAGGGGAATGACTATCTCCATTCCTCATTTGGAAGGCTTTTAAAGATAATAAAGTCTTTCTAGTCAAGCTTGAAATGTAAGTTTGTTGATGGCAGTTATTTTCCATTTAGAAGGCTTTCAAGCATTCTATAGAAGAGGGAAGGAAACAGAAGAAGTAAGGTTTTGAAACTATGATACAGCAAGAGAAGGCAAGATATACCACCAATGTCTGCATAACATTTTCCACTGCCTAAGATAGACTATGACTAACTGACCTTCACCAAGTACATGCCTATTTCCTTAAAAATACTGGCAAGATGAGAGCCCAATGCCATGTATTTTGGTGGAATTAGAGAAAAAATGCACAATGATTCTCAGAAAAGCTAGAAAGTATTATATAAAATTCCATTAAGTATACCAAGCCTGTCCCCCAAAATCAAATGGAATAAGTGTATTCATATTGAAGATATGGGGCTTACAGAACTTATTTCTGTAGAAAGTTAGCAGCAGACATTTAAGAATAGTGTGACAGCATTGACTATAAGTAGAAGTAATTTCATATACTTCAACTCCTTTGAAAAGTATTTCTATTCATTTTAACAAATTCTAAACATGAAATCCAAATTTCTATTAGGACAGTCACATATAAAACAAAAGAATTTTAATGAGTTTTCTCCCCAAAATACCCAGAGGTACAAATCCACATTAAGGATTAATGACCTGTCAGCTTGTACTTAAAGTAGAGAAGAGACATTTTAGTTGTGGAAATTTGAAAATAAAAGAGTCTGAAGTAAGAAAACTTATCATTTTTTCCTATTGTGTCATAAAAAGAACTGACCTGATTTATTTGCTTTAAATTGACCAAAAGGAAAATGTATTAAATGGTCAGGCTTTTAAGCAGAAATTCATTCTGGGCAAAGTTTTATGACAAAATTAGAAAGCCAGGTCTAAAATACTTTTTTAGTCACTTAAATGATACAGCATTAATGTCAGAGTCAAACAGTACAAAAAGGGAGAAGCTATTTACATTTTAGGTTTAATAAAATGTCTCCAGCGACTGCTATAACATTGAAGGAGTGCCTCACTCTTAACGAAGCATGTCTGGTGGTCAGTACAATAAAAATACTTGAATAGCTATTTCAAACCATCAATGCAATTTTATCTCTGTTTTTAAAAGTCTTATCTATTTCAAGTAAAAGTTAATGCTAGGTTTTCTGATTCATTTACACTCGATGCACAGCCATGCCAGAGAAGAACTATTTGAGGTGCTACGAATCTCTATTCTTCCCCTTTGAATTGAGAAGCGATGTTATGACAGCAGGAGACAGAATCCAAAGGCTGAAAAGATCAAGTTGAATCTGAAACTCAGAACCTTCAGTGTTTAAAAGATTCCAAATTTGGAAGCTTGCATTCTCCCAACGCCAGAGTATTCATGATCCAGAGATACAAAGACAACAACCAATGGTGGTGTACATCTTCTCTTTCCATCATGTGGCTCCATCTTTCTTTTTTGTGGGCAGGCACTCACATGAAAGAAATTAATAGATTAACTTTCCTTTAGAAATACACAATCTCCATTGACCAGACTGACCAACCCTAACCTAAGTCTATACTTGCTCTCTGAAAACATCCATGTGAGGTAAGAAAATAAAATCAAATGAAATGAAACCATTACCCACAAAATGAAAGAAAAACCTGGATTTTCGAGTAATTTGCTTCCTTTCATATATATTTAGTGGCATAGAGAAACAGAAGCACTTGGCAGAGAAAGTGCATACCACATACTGATTTTAAACAGACAACCTGTACCTGAACAGACTTTTTATAATAGTATTTTTTGCTCTTTGAGTCAGAGTTGACTATTGCTCAGAGCCAGGAACAGTTTCAGGGCACATCATTAAATGAGAAGGCCCTAGGAACACCTTAAATCCTCAATAAATCTTATCACACTCACAGTTCTATATACCACCAGAAGCACACATTTAAAGGTTTCCATGACATACAGTTGACCTAGCACATTCTACCTTCCAGGTGTTTTATGCAGTCACTGACACAAGTGTGTAAAAATCAATTCATGTTCAATATGGTAAATGTCAATGATATCTTTAAACATGATGAGCCAATGGCATAGTTTATTTCCAGGCATTCAAATTTTGATAGCTGATGACCTTAAATATTACTTGGGCATGATCCAAAAGTTCAGAGACATTTAATAACCTATAATTAACTGGAAGAAAGTTCTAAAGTCATGGCATTCTTCTACTTGGAAGTCTATGGCTCACAACTCCCTTCAAAAAAAAAAGCTCATTTCCTTTATTGGCATTTTAAAATCTTCCATAATCCAGTTCTAAAACACCCTCCTAGCCTGATTTCACACATCTATCACTCATGCCCTGTGCTCCAGAAAAAAACAAAATCTGACTCTTCCTTGTTGCTGCTTATAAGCTATACTTTCCCACCTCTGCCCTTCAGCATTCCCTTTCACCAACTCTGTCATTTGACTCTTCAAGTCTTAATTGGGACAATCTTCTTAGAAGGCAGTTTGGTAATGCATATGTCAAGATCATGAATGTAATTTTATACTCTTAACCCAAAGTTAAAGAATTATACTAAAAATCACTATTCATCTGTATAACACATTATTGGTTAGCTGTGTAAATGACTGTGTAACAGTGATTAATAACAAAGAGAAATGTTTAAGGGAGTTGTTAAGTGAAATGACAGGATAGAAAATTTTCATATAGATGATATCTTTGTGTTAAAAATCAGAAAAAGATTAAAGGAAATATATCAAAGTTATATCAGTATTTCTAGGTCTTCAGATAAGAAGGTTTTCTGTTGGTTATGAACTTGTCTCTGTTTTGCACAATTTCTTCCTGTATTAATTTAATAAAAAAAATAGCATACTGCACAGCTTTTTTCCAAAGTCTTATATTTTAAGATGTTCAGATGCTACCCTCTATGAAACCTTCTTAAATGATCCTAAACACAATTAATCTCTCTCCTCTCTGTGGTCCCATAATATTCATGCTTTCACTATATTTTTGTTGCATTTTCTACTTGATGTAGTTGTTGGATTTAATTGAAGAAATGTGTCATATAGATCCATGTCATAGAACTTCTAAAAGCAGATCCAACTGAAGGGGAGGTTCCTATATGCATTAAACACTACCTATAATACACTGTTATTTTCAACATTGCCTATGCAGTGCAAGCACATCTGCTTAACATCAGAGTCTTCTTTAAAAACCAAGCCTTAAGTTTACCTTCCTTCGCAGCTCCACATCTGCAGTTTGTTTGATAACTTATGCCTTAATTATAGGATGCCTTCCCACTAAATGCTGTATTAAGATTATGGAATAGAATGCTAAAATGTATGCAGGGTTTAAAAAATAAGTCAGTAGTTTTATCATAGCATAGGGAGAGAAATAATGGCATAATTTTCCCAGAAGGCCTGTTTTCCTACAAATTGAATATATAGATGCTTTTATAAATTAATATTATAAATTTCTACATGACATTTTATAAAGTTCTCAGCTTGTTCCTTAAGCATTAAAATTTGCAGATATATATATATATATATATATATATATATATATATATATATATATATATATATAATCTTTACTTACGGCACTGGAGGGAGTTATACAAAATTAGTAATATCTAGTTAAATTTGACATTAGATGAATATTAATTATTTTTCATGTATGGTTATCTCCTGCAATATTTGAGATATATTTATACCAAAACAAATAATTCATGTGCATCTGAGGTTCGAATTTAACCAGGTTTCCTGTGTTTTTATTTGCTAAATTGGACAGTTCTGAATGAGGTCGTGATTGCCTACTTACAGATTCCACAATCTGACTAAATACCTCTCAAACCCATTCCTGATAGTAAACTCAGATATCTGAATTCTCCAGATCTTTCCAAACCAAGCTTTTTAAAAATCTGCCAACATCGATGCCAAGGAAGCACCAGTATTCCCTAACCTCTCCAAATTCCAGAGCCTGAATTCCTACCAAGTCTATACTGGAGAATTGCATACAAATTACCAACCTATGATTTGCCTCACAGTTTTATTTTTAAGCATTTATACTTAACAGAGGATTCAGAGATCTTTGACTTTACGAGCTAAAAAAAAATTCAGAGTATTTAATGCACAACTAGAGAACCAATTCTAATTTGCCCTTGTTCTTTTATATAAGAACAGTAGAGAAGAGTATATCTAGCATTTGTTATTTTTGGACTTTTCCTTGACATTAAGATAACTATTTTCTTCAGATTTTTTCCTTAATAATGTGACTGCATTTTGCTTGGTCCATTTATTTATTTATTTATTTATTTATTTATTTATTTATTTATTTATTTATTTATTTTTTGGTGGTGGTACTGGGAATTGAACTCAGAGGCATTCTATCTCCGAGCTATACCCCCAGCCCTATTTTTTATTCTTTATTTTGAAACCGAGTCTCACTAAGTTGCGGAGTGCCTCACTAGGTAGCTGAGGCTGGCCGTGAACCCGTATCCTCCAGTCTCAGCCTCTCAAATGCTGGGATTACAAGCGTGCGCCACTACGCCTGGCTTGCTTGGTCCATTTATATGGATCTTCTCTTATGTCCCGTGGGCTACTTAAAACCAACATTCAATAAAACGAATTTTTTCCCCAACTTTGTAACCCCTAAACTTCTCCCTTTCCAATAGTTCCCATCATCATCCACCCAGAAACCCTAATAAGGAATCACAAATTTACCCTCAATGCATTCCCTTCACCACCCACCATCCCATATCTTGATAGTCAAATCTCCATTTCACCTCTTCAGTATACCTGTGAGAGGTCTTCATTCTTTTCTTTCTATCTCACTATCCTTGCCTTAGTTCAGAATCTTTTGTGTCTCCAGATCTGTGTTTCTCCAGTTTCAATGCATCTATGAATCACCTGGGCATCTTATTAAAATTCAAATTCTAGCCTGGCATTGGTGGCCCACACTTGTAATCTCAGTACTTGGGAGACTGAAACAAAAGGATCACAGCCAGCCTCAACAACTTAGCTAGGACCTTTGCAACTTATTGAGACACTGTTTCAAAATTTTAAAAAATAATAAAATAGGGCTGGGGGTGTAGCTCAGAAGTAGAATGACTCTAGGTTCAACCCTCAGTACACAAATAACAATATGAATGTAAATATGAATATGAATATTCTGATTCTATAAGTGGGATGGGATCAAATAAATTCCATTTCTAACAGGTTTCTTGGTGATACTGATGTTCTTGGTCTAGGAACCACCCTTCAAATAGCAAAGCTCTAGGTTATTTTTATAGATTCCCAACAATTCTTCCATTACAATTAATCACCATACCACTGTTATTCTCTGGGTAAAATTTCCTTATAACTCTTTTTGTCTACCAAATTACAAAGATAAAAGCTAATCAGTCTACCATCATAATTTTGTATCCTGTTCCCTCCCCCACACACACTTAAAAACTTACCTTCAAACTTCTAATCCCACTCTTTTTTTTTTTTTTTTTTTACATTCCAGGACTTTTGTCTACAATGTACTTAGAGTAATCTTTGCCTAAGTGGCTCCTTTTTTTCTGGTGAAGCTCAAATACCACACTTTTCCTGTGAAACTTTCTATACCCTCTCAGGACCACTCCCCCATCCCCAGCACCCAATCTCATCTGCCCTTCCCACAACTGAGTGCCTTCAACATCACTTTGTAAATGTACTGATTACTATAATTACAGGGCTTACTATATACTAAGTACTGTTCTGTGCATTTTATGTGTAATTCTCGTAACAATCCTTATAAGGTAAGTGCAATTATATACTGACTTTGCAGACAATGGCACCAAAGCACAAAAAGGTGACTTTGCCTTGGACAACATAGGTTATTCATGCAAGACTTAGGTTTCAAAACACTCTATCCTATGAACTACACTGCTCCTATGATTGTATTACTTGAATTATCAAGCTGAACCATGTGAAATAGCTGATATTTGGCTATCATTTATGAAGAAAAAATTTTCTATGTTTCAAACTTTTTAATAAATTAAGAAACATTCATGGACAAATGCCATTATCTTTTTTTTTCATACAGTTACTGGCATATAACTGGCACTCCATTGATCTTTATTAGAGACAATTGATCTTTATTATTGAAAATGAACATGTGCTAGGGCATTATACCAGTATATTTTATATTCATTGTCATATTTAAACTTTATTACAAACATATAATACATATGTGTATTTTCACACTATAAATAATAACTTTGATTCACAGGACTTAATATCCATGAACACATAACCAGTAATATAGCAAATTTTTATCAATCTTCAGTGTTGACTAGTATGGGAACTTGCAGAAAAACTTTTCTTACAAACCAAACTTAAGTTGAGTTTCCAAAAATCTACTACACTTTAGAAGAATACAAAACCTTTTTTGTTAGCTTATTTTGTAATTGCCTTCTTTTGAAAAATTTTAAACATCCACAAAAATAGAGATAAGAATACAGATAACTCCTGACATGATTTTTTTTTAATTTTACAATAGCACAAAAGCAATACATATTCAGTAAAAATAGTGCATCAGATTTTGAGTTCTGATCTTTTCCTGGGCGAGGAATTCTTCCTAAGACATTCTTTTATAATACTGAGCAGGAGCAGTAAGTCACAGCCCCAGATAGCTAGGTGATCACAAGACTCAAAACAGGGCATTCTAAAATAGACTCCCAAACTTATTGGCATACCACTCCCTTTTCAGAAAAAAAAAAATTTTACTCAGTTCCCCACTTCCCAGTTGCATCTGAGGCTACTACTGCCCCCTTAGATGAATCCAGTATCCCTCCAGGAGGAGAATATCACTAACTTTGGGAATCTATGCAGTGTGCTATATTGTTCAAGTACAATATTTGGTAGGTTACAAGTATTCAATTTACTCTTACTTATAATGTTTCAATGTAAGATTGGTTTGCCAATATATAGTCCCATCATTAGTCAAGGAGCTTCTGTATACTAATCACCCATGGACTCCATAGCCAGCTTCAAAATTGTCAATAGTTCACCATTCATGATCTACCCTCTCATACTTTACATATTTGTTTGACTGTTTATTACTGACCTATTTTAAAATCCCAAATATCATATCATTTTACTTATAAATTAATCAGTATATATTGTTAACAGATATTTTAAGTAGCTACAAAATGATTATCATGCTTAAAATTCATAAATATGCCTATATATGATCTAATACCAGTCTATGTTCAATTTCCCTTGATTGTCTCAAAAATATCTTCTTATGATTATGTTTGAATTAAGACCCTAATACAATAAACCCATTGTGCTTGGTTGTTACATAAGTTTGATTTAATCTACAATACCCCCTTTTTTTCTTTATTAAATAACTGGAAGTTAGGTCTAGAGCTTAATTTAATTCAGGTTCAATTATTTGGGGCAAAAACTTTCACAGCTAGTGCTATGCATGTTTTATGTCATCAGTCAGGATGTCTTGCCATCCCAAATTTAACAAACAGACTGACCAGTAAGTTCAAGAATTATCAGCCTGACCTATTAATTATCCTACATTCAAATAAGTTTTATTGAAATCGTTTTAGAAGTCAAATATTTCCATTGTCAAAAATTATCTTTTAAGGGTTTTTTTTTCCTAGTTCCACAATACCTTTCCATCTGTAAGCTGGAATTCTTATTGATTATCCACTGCCTACCATATTATCAAGTAAAGGGGTCAGATACAAATGCAGATATATCTGACATTGCATTCAGTACTGACTTTTAGGCAGATAAAAGGTCTCCAGGCTTAAATTATCCACAACAGGAACAAAAGAAAAAACAGAAAAGCAAGGAGTCCTCCAAGAAACTATAGCTGACATACACTTCAAATACCAACTTAGTTCTTCACACAATATTTTGCCACTGCTTTGATAAATATGTATCCTATTGAATGAGGATTTTTTTTTTTACTAAGGAGGCAAACTTTTTTATGCCTTACAAAAGGAGATAATTGATGACCAATTGTATGACCAAGCATCAAAATTGGAGATCTGCACAAAGAAAATGCAACTGCCTTTAGGTCATAATTCTGTGAAGAGAAACTTAAATAAGAAATATTATCCCTGTTGCATTAGCTTAGCTTATTCTACTAAATATAACCTTTTCTTTTTGGATCTACCTAATAAGCTGTAATACTAGGCATTGTGTAAAAATTCATCATTTATAACATTTGCATCCAGTATCAGATAAAGAAACGCATGGCATAGGGGAGAGAATGTAGCTAATGAAAGTTCTTGTTTGCCTATTCATTGGCAAAGGAAATTGGGTCTCAAAGAGAAATGTACAAGGGAAGTTTTAAATTCTAAAAGCATTTGAGGAAATTAAATCCCAGCATCTTGGTTAAGGGCCAGTTATAGGCAACAAAGGTTTCTACCAAGCTTAGGACATTTCTAATATCATGCAATCTGCTCTGTGTTATTCACCAATATTTAAAGAACTTGTGATAACTGTCAGTTTTAAAGCTGCATGTTTTGCCCATTCTTCAAAATAGAATGGAGCACTGGAAAAAGTTTCACTCTGTATTTCGGCAGACTTAGCTCTTGATTTGCATACTCACGTTGGCTAGGTGTATTTGAACAGATCCTTGTCTATAAATATGAAAAGAATGGACTTGATTTAGAGTAGATGGGATAGGCCAGGTCAAATGGTCTATGATTTTGTTAAATGCTATGCCAGGAAAAAGCACACACTTTGAAATTTTTCCAATGAAGTCATGCCCTGACCAATACCAAGAGACCATGTGCTTTCCTTTAACTTAGCCATGCTTAGATTATTTATGAACATCACACTCTGCATAGTATCACTAAAAGAAAACTAACCCCAGAAAGCAGCAAATATGGTCCACCTTAGAAAAATATGTAGACTTCAGTCCAGTGATATTGAATATTAAGAAGACAAATAGAGTTCCAAAAGATTTGGTACAATTCACAATATTTCAATATTTGGTTGTTTCATAGTTTTTAAATGTTTCCTTTAGTTTGTTATTCAAAATATAATGTAGATAAAAATATTATTGTTTAGAGTAAAATAAAGTTTACTAGACCAGAACCTGTATTCCTTTTATTTAAATATGTGTCTGACTCATAGTGGTTTCATAGACATAGTCCCACTCTTAGGATGCTATATCAAGTTCACAAATGCCAGTCAGTATAATCTCTGCCCATAGCCTTTACCATAGAGAATGCCCTGCACACAATTCTTATGCAAAATATTTACCAGAAGACCTTTGCCATATTTGGGGACACAAACAAATGGAAAATAATCCAAAAGAAGCAATTGACCTAAGCAAGGGCTTATTGTTTAAAATAAAATGGAACAAGGCTTCTGTGGAAAGAGTTTCTGGAAAACCTAAGACTTTTAACTGCTATTTAAAGAAGCAAAGTTAAACTCATATTTAGAGTTGGAACCATGAAATTTGCAATGAGCTGGCCACATGACAAAATGCAGCCAGTCTTTAAAGGAGAAATGCTAGTTAGTAGAAAGCATAATGGACATTGGATATTAAGAGAAAAGCAAAGTTTCTATAAGAGACATGTATGTGAGAAGATAAAGTAGCCAGTTAATAAAGACCACATTTCACACATCTTCATCGAAATTTCAGAGCACATGAAACTTTATTCTTTTTTTTCCCCTTTTTCCTTGAAATAATTTGAGTAAAAGATTGATATGTTTGGGAATAATTCATGTCAATATAAAAAAGGGGCATTATGGTGTGGTCACATAGAGAAATGTCTACTGATTTCATGAGGACAAGTGCCTGCACCATCTGGAAGATAGTGCCAAAGAGCCAAAGAGATCAAAGCTCCTTTGCTGGAGTCTCTAAGGGATACTCAGAAAATACAATTCTTGTGCTCCCTTATACACCAAAACAGACAAGGAAGAAACAATAAGAACTGGATTCTCTGGACAGTGGAAGCCTTATCTGACCTCATTCCACCTTGTTAGGAGTAGTCAATAGAACTCAGTGGAAGGTCCAAGGAAAAATATCAGCATTTTAAGATATAAGAAGCATTCATATCTAATCCACAAAATAAATATGCCACACTGACATTTCTTGGGGAAGACTGAACCAAAAGAATATTTTTTCTATTTATTTTATAACCCTACAATTCACCTGACTTAGAAAACCAAATCCACTATAAAGTTGTGTTTCACAAAACTCTGGCATAATGCTCAGTGGATAACATCAGCTTATTCTAGAAAATAGGTTACAGAAGCACCAAAATATGTCACTGAAACCTAGAGCTCTGTAATCAAATTTAGGAAGCAAATATAAGTTTTAATTTTTTGTTGGCATCTGCTATCTTTGTTTCTGCTTTAAAAATGACAGGACCCTATATTGTATGTATCCTAAAAAGATGGGTATAGGACAAATTCTGCCAAGCTGTTTCCTGAGAAATACTCTAGAGAAAAAAGAAATGGATACTCTAATGACAGCAAAAGCACATTTTGCTTGTTTTGAAAGGAGCCCCCCCACAGTGACAGTGGTCTGTAAACCATTTTTCCTCTCCAGGTTTCTGGGAATGTCCCTGAAAACTCCAAAAACAATAATGAGAAAGAATCCAATGCATCAGGTCTGCTCTCAGGTGCCATTTTATAAGCCAGAGGGGACTGAACTGGAAAGAGCCCTCAACTAAATTTCATATTTTATCTCCACTGCTACCTCTCATCCAAAGTTTAAGGAAATGTTGAGATCCACTTCCATAGAGGATTGTCATTCAGCAAATAAAAGGAGGCTCAATAGAATGATTCCAGAATGGGCAGCAGAAGTGAACAAAAACAAAATTATCCTATGCCTCTTGCTCTTTCATTGATTTCCAACAAAAACTATTTCAGACTCTGTTTCTAAAATGTACAGACTACATACTCCTTATAAACTTGGGCAGCAATTGACTAGCTCTAATGAGATTAAAAAAGGAAATGAGTCACCCATCACCTAAATTGAGTTCTGGAATAAAAGACAAATACCCAGCCTTAATGAATTGCCAGTAGAAAAGCATTCAAGTGATACTTATCCTTTTCCCTCCTTCCTGATTTTTCTCTCCCTATCAGGAATTTGGAGTAGCCGTTCCATCAGTGGCGAAGCTACAGTGTTTACTAACCGAGATGGCAGCCAGAATTCCTCAGTTTGAGATATGACTTCAAGGAGGTGTTGCCAACTTTCCTTCCAGATGGCTGCTAAGCACCCACAACCGAGGACCAACAGCTTCTGGCTCGAGTTGGGAAAAGCTGTGAGCAGCGACACATCCCAAGGAGAAAGCCAACTAACTCAGATCCTCTGTACAGTCATTTCCAAGCACCACAGAGTTCTATTTTTATTAACAGAACCATTTAGAATGGGCATGAAGTTAATTTATTGCTACAGTGGTTTTAAATATTTATTTTTTAATTATTGTAGCACTTGGCTTGAATTTGTTTTGCTAGAAGAGATTAGAACAGCAAACCCGATGAACAAGGAAAGATTATACAGTCCCTTGAAAGCAAGAGACTGGCAAGGTTCTTGATATTCTTGCCCATAAGTGAGCTGTTAGTCATAAAGCATGGGCTAAATCTATAATCTGGGGACTCTGGAAGCATTATGAAAGATGGGATAGGGTGTTTTTAGCTCTATACAGTGGAATGAGGATGGATATTTTCCCTTTCTTTTGCACAAAATCCACCCTGCTTGAATTCCAACTGGCAGTGGGCAGTTCTGGCACTGGCTAACTGAAGAAGCATCACTTATTCATTTGTTTTGGGTTTGTTTGTTTTGCTCTTTTAATCTCAATGGCTCATCAATTTTTAACTAAGCTCTCTCCAGGGTTTGTAGTTTGGGCAAGCCAGTTAACCAAGATAAGCAGCATCCCTAAATATTTTCTGTGTGCATTACCAGCCATCATGGACTCCAGGTAAGTAGAAAGCATTTTCTGGTGAAATTCTCTCAACAAATAAGAAGGAGGTATTTCCAGCGCCTTCCCCAAACAAAATCACTCCAAGGCAATTTTACTTCTCTATCTTGAAATGTTTCATACTATATTGACTGTAGTCAGAAAGTGCTTTCTCAAGTCTCATTTCAATCCCTTCTGCTTCCTCCTTTCTTATGCTATCGATAAAAGTGGTGCCAAGCACAATGGTGCATGTCTGTAATCTCAGTACTTGGGAGGCTGAGATAAGAGGATCACAGGTTCAAGGACAGCCTCAGCAATGTGGTGAGGCCCTCAGCAACTTAATGAGACCCTGTTTCAAAATAAAAAAGAAGGCTAAGGTGTAGCTCAGAGGTGTAATGCCCCTGAGTTCAATCTCTAGTACAAATAAATAAATAAAATTAAAATGGTAATATCAACATATTATGCTTCCATAAGTTTGACTTTCTGGCCTACAGATACTATACATCAATTCCATTGTCCATCCTAGGAGCTAACTAGATGCATATATACCCAACTCCCTAGTGATTGGGCATTGACAAAGAGCTCTGAAACTTCAGACCTAATGAGTAGATATTTGCTTATTAGTATAGTTTCTTTTCTTTTAATACATAACACCATTTTATTCTACTAACTAAATAATGTTAAAAACTAAGAAAGCAGAGAAATACCAAGGCCCTAAGTTTAGAACAGGAGTTGACAGTTTTCTTTGCAATGTATGATAGAGAATTGGTTCCATTTTGACCTTCTGAGGCTTGACAAATCCTATTATAGATTTGGAAGACAATGTGTTATCTTGCTTTAAAATTCATAAGATTTAATTCAAGTAAAATGTAGAAGTAGATAAATGATTATTAGGATTTATAACTTGTTTAAGTACCTAAAGGAATCATTTCTTAAGCATGATGCTACAGACATTTATTTTCACTTTTAATTACATCTTTAATTCTTATATATATAACATATATTATTTTTTAAAATTGAGAAGCTCAGAGGAATAAAAACAAAAACATATAAATCATACATTTTTACCACTCAGAGATAACTGGTGGTATATCTTTGCAGTCTTTTTAAATATACTCACAGCTGGGTATGGTGGCTCATGCTTGAAATCCCAGTACTTGGGAGGCTGAGATAGGAGAACCACAGGTTCGAGGACAATCTCAGAAAGTAGTGAGACTCTCATCAACCTAGCAAGACCTTATTTCCGAATGAAATAAGGGCTGGGGGTGTAGCTTGGAGGTAAAATGCCTCTGGGTTCAATCCCCAGTACCACAAATTATATATATATAATATATACATATGTATATGTATATATATATAAACAAATATTCACATATAAATATACATTTTTCTATGAAACAGAGTTCATGATAGACAGACTGCATACCTTGAGCATTTTCACTTGCATTAAGTATTATTCTAATGCTATTCCCTCGACTGTATTTATTTCTAAATTAGTTTTAAACTTTCCAGATAACTTTTCTCATGAACTGAAATGTGTTAAGTCATTAAAGAATACCTGTAAGAATAATAGTAAAGAAACTGATGGTTTAAAGAAAAACTCATTATTTCACTATACCAGAGCTGAATCCAGAGTTATGGAAGCAAAGGAAAGTAAGCTCATCATTTTGTCCAGGAAATTAACTAACCATTAAAAACCATAAATTTAGAGAGGCCCTGTTAGCAAGAGTACATTACTTTTATTAATACTATTCATTTGCTTGGAATAGACATCAGCTCACCTGCCTTGCTCCATCCTATAGACTTTTGAAGAACAATATTTACCACCTGGCCTGCAAAAGTGTTCCAATTTTTCTTTTAAGAAAAGCTTTTGTATCTCTTAGAAAGAAGCTGAGGAATAATGGCTAAGAATATGAAGTTGATCTTGAGAATATTATTGAAACCTTCTGTGCCTCCAATTCCCTATCTCTAAAATGAGAATAAAAATGTTCCCTTTCTCACAAGGTTGTTATGAAGATCATAAGTCTATATATGTCAATCTCCTAGAAACATGTGTGAAATGCTGTTGGTATTCAACAAGTGCCAAGTGTCATTATTTATAATTTTCATCTGGACATTTAACCACATATTGCTTAACTTCAACTTCACTAGGTATATGTACATCAAAACATCATGTCATATTAA
>PVLC010013873.1:0-23023 GCA_004027655.1 Graphiurus murinus
GCGGTACTTAGGGATTGAACTCAGAGGCGTTCTACCTCCGAGCTATACCCCCAGCCCTATTTTTTACTCTTTATTTCGAAACCGGGTCTCACTAAGTTGCGGAATGCCTCACTAGGTAGCTGAGGCTGGCCGCGAACCCGGATCCTCCGGTCTCAGCCTCCCGAATGCTGGGATTACAAGCGTGCGCCACCACGCCCGGTTACCCCCAGCCCCTTTTTATTCTTTATTTTGAAACAGAGTCTCACTGAGTTGCGGAGTGCCTCACTAGGTAGCTGAGGCTGGCCGCGAACCCGGATCCTCCGGTCTCAGCCTCCCGAATGCTGGGATTACAAGCGTGCGCCACCACGCCCGGCTTCAGTCCTATTTTTTATTCTTTATTTTTGAAACAGGGTTTCACTAAGTTGCAGAGGGCCTCACTAAGTAGCTGAGGCTGGCTGTGAACCCAGATCCTCCGATCTCAGTCTCCCAAATACTGGGATTATAAGCGTGCGCCACCACGCCCGGCTAGGATATGCATTTTTAAATGGTGCCAACTCAGGCAGGCCAAGGAGTTCTGTCTCAGTTACGAGCTGAGGTTGAAGGCCTTCGCCGTCCGTTTTCCTTTTCTCTCTTGTGAATCGTGTGTGTGCACGCACGAACATGTTGGCAAGGAGGAAGCTTTCCCAAGATTAAGTTCCTCCATGTTGTCACTGGTTGCATCTTAGACATTGCCTTTTTCTTTTCTTTCTTTTTTGTTTTTTTTTTACTGGGGATGGAGCCCAGGGGTCTTCTCCCTCCAAGCTACACCCCTAGACCTATTTTATTTGGAAATAGGGTCTCGCTAAGTTGCTGAGCCTAACTTCCAACCTCCTGTCTCAGGCTCCCAAGTACTGGGATTACAAGTATACGCCACCACGCCCAGCTTAAGATATAATCTTTAATCTCCTACTAAATGTTTACTAGATGTTTATTAGGTGTAAGGAAGGTGTGGGTGGTTGTTAATCCTCACCATCCTAACAGGTAAGTATTCTAGTCGTTCCCATTTTACAGGTGAGGAGACCAAAGCCTGGAACCCCAGTCTAGGCTAATGTACAGAGTACACACCTGATTTTCAGAAATGAAATGCTCTGGCTGGGCGTGGTGGCACATGTTTGTAATCCCAGCATTTGGGAAGCTGAGACCGGAGGATCCGGGTTCTCGGCCAGCCTCAGCTACTTAGTGAGGCCCTCCGCAACTTAGTGAGACCCTGTTTCAAAATAAAGAATACAAAATAGGGCTGGGGGTGTAGCTCGAAGGTAGAATGCCCCTGAGTTCAATCCCCAGTACTGCAAAAAAAGAAGGAAAAGAAAAAAAAAAAAAAAGAAATGCTCCTTTTCATCAAAACCATCCCTGCAAGCCGAGTGTGGTGGCGCATGCCTGCAACTCCAGTACTTGGGAGGCTGAGACAGGAGGATCAGAGGTTTGAGGACAGTCTTAGCGTGTAGTGAGATTTTCTTCAACCTAGTGAGACCCTTTTTCAAAATAAAAATTTAAAAATAGGGCTGGGGGTGTAGCTCCGAGGTAGAGTGTCGCTGGGTTCAATCCTCTGGGCTACCCAAAAAAGAAAATCTCTGAAGATTCAAGATAGGTGTTTTTTTCTTTTTTTTTTTTTTGCGGTACTAGGGATGGAACCTGGGGGCATTCTACCTCTGAGCTACAGCCCCAGCCCTATTTTTTTATTCTTTATTTGGAAACAGGGTCTCACTAAGTTTCAAGGGCCTCACTAAGCAGCTGAGGCTGCTGGCCGGGAACCCAGATCCTCCTGTCTCAGCTTCCCAAATGCTGGGATTACAAGCGTGTGCCACTACGCCCGGGCCTAGCTGGTCTTTAAGGTCAAAAGAACTGTATTTTTCTTGAGATAGCACTTCAAATGTAGCTTATGTACTTTTGGAAAGAGAGCAAAACATTCCTTTCTGCCCTCCTGTACATCTGACCTCTTTCTACTGTAAATTCATGTGACATTTGGATATGAGGCCCTTGTGTCTCCGTTTCAAGCCACACGCTTTGGCTGCGAAGTGCCCCAATTGATCCTGTCTTATCAGCCAGTCCCCACAGCAGTCAGCTGTCGCCTCGGGCATCAGGGCACTCACCTGGCCCTAGCGACTAGGTCATCCTAGACCCTCAGCCCAGCAGCCAGCCCTCAGAGTGGGCGGGGCTTCACTTCTGTCTCAATCTAAACCCTGGATCTGCTCCCCGGCTCAGCATTCCACGCCAGCCTCTGTGCTGTACGCTGCAGCTAGATAAGGTCGGCCGAGTCCGTGGGGTGGATGGGTTTAAACTGTATCCCATGCAATGCTTGGTCACACAAGGACAGGGTGACCTGTGTGTTTCATAGCAGTACCAGAAATACGCTTTAAGAAATGACTTAAACCAGGCGTGGTGATGCACGCTTGTAATCCCAGTACTTGGGAGACTGAGTCAGGAGGATTGCAGGTTCAAAGCCAACCTCAGATACTTAGTGAGGCCTTCTGCAACTTATTGAGACCCTGTTTCCAAATAAGAAATAAAATTGGGCTGGGGGTGTAGAGGTAGAATGCCTAGGGGTTCAATTCCCAGTACCAACATCTCTAATACCAACCATCCCAGTACCAACCATCTCTAATACCCCTCCTCCCCAAATAAGAAATTACTTAAGCCAGGCATGGTGATGCACAACTATAAATTCTAGTACTTGGGAGGCTAAGCTAGGATTGTAGGTTTGAGTCCAGCCTCACCAAGTTAGCAAGATCCTATTTCAAAACAACAAAAAAGAGCTGGAAGTATAGTTCAGAAGTAGAATGCCACTTGGTTCAATCCTTAGTACAACAAACAAAAAGATTTAAAACTAGAACTTAAAAACAACCTACTCTCTACACAGTAAATACTTAGCTGCCCATGGCTCAGTATCAAGTCAAAAAGACTACAAACACAAAGGGAGCTGGGCGTCGTGGTGCACACCTGAAATCCCAGTGTTTGGAGGCGGAGACTGGAGGATTGCAGGTTCGCAGCCAGCCTCAGCAACTTAATGAGACTCACAGCAACCTAGTGAGACCGTTTCAAAAACCGAAAAATAAAGTAGGGTTGGGGGTGTAGCTCAGAGGTATAATGCTCTCGAGTTCAATCCCCAGTACCACAGAAAAACATAAGAAAAGGGCTGGTACTACTTGGAACACGAGACAACTGAGATTTCTTGGAAGGCAGCCAAGAGTGAACAGGAACTAAATGCATCACATTTTTTCCCTGTGGAACTGGGGATGGAACCCAGGGGTGTTCTAACTCGGAGCTACACCCCAGTCCTATTTTTTTTTTATACATATATATCTATATATCTATACTTATGGTACTAGGGATTGAGCCCAGGGGCGTTGTACCTTGGAGGTGCACCCCCAGTCCTATTTTTTCTTCTTTATTTGGAAACAGGCTCTCAGTCTCCCAAGTGCTGGGATTCCAAGGCTGCATCACATTACTGCATTCACGATTCTAAGAGCAGGGCAGGCAGACAGGAGCCAGGGCTCCTGCGGGCATGACCACCCGGCTAACCAGGCAGAGGAGGAACGTGGGGAAGGCCAGGGCATGCTGGGCCAAGCCCCAGGCTTTTCTCACCTACTAACTTCAGATTATTTCAGTCTCTCCGAAGGGTATGTTCAAGATTGATTTTGCTACTTAACAATGCTACATGCCTATTTTTGGTGACACTAGGGCTTGAACCTAAGGGCATTCTATCTCTGAGCTACACCTCCAGTCCTTTTTTGTTTTGTAACAGGGTCTAAGTTGCTGACTGGTCTCAATCTGCAATTCTCCTCTCAGCCTCCCTAATACTGGGATTAGAGGTGTGCACCACCACACCTGGCCACATGCTTACATTCTTTGAAATAATCTTAACCTACACACCACTCCCGGGCTGGTAGAACCCAACTAGGATGACCTAATTTTACTACCTTAGATTAAATCCTCACATTCGGGGTACAGCTTCAAGATGTACAGAACCCGCCCTTAACAGAAACAAAGGCTCCCCTTTCTCTCCCATGTCAAAGGTTTGAGAACGTTATGTTCAAGTTTAATCAAGTCTGGATTTGTGACAAAACGTGGAGGAGCAGCCTCCCTCAACTGAGGGGCGGGCGCCTCGGCCCCCTCATCCCACAGACAGCTCCTCCCGGGGAGGTCCTCCCCCGCAAGCCACAGGGGAGACCAGCTGTGACAGAAGGTGCCTTGAGTGACTTTCCTTCCTCCACTTAGCATCCTGCATTCAACACACTTGTGACCCCGCACTGTGGACAAGGGAAGGGAGAGCGCAGGCGGAGCCCAAGCTGGACGCCGCGCTAGCTTGGAGGCAGGCAGCGGGAAGCTCTGGCGCCCGCCAGGCCCACCTCCCCACTTGCTAGTAGTATGGAAGGACACGAAAATCTGTGTCAGAACTCGCCGTAGGAAGGAAGACAATTCGAGATGAAACTGTGGTTTCCAGAGCAATTTATTCATTAAAATCGATTCAGTATGCCATCAACAGTTCTCCTGTGTGTGTTGTGCTGATAAAGAGACACTGAGAAGATTTAACAAGTTCATCATTTAATAAGTCTGAATTCATTTTCACCACATGGTATTGTACACGGTCATCTGCTGAAACAGATTTCTTTTTAACAGATCTTAGTTTAAAAAAAGTCATAGATACTTTGAGTTCTGTATAAACTGGTGGATAGCAAGTTAGTTCCTTTGTTTTGACTTATAAGCCTCAACTTCACCGCAGAATAAACAATGTAGGCCAAAGAAAGCATAATCGGTCACTCGTATAGAACAGTATTGTTTCTATAATTTGAAGCTTTCTGAATGGACGGGTTCAGGCCTGATCCAACTGTAAAAAGATCACTTGATGAATAGACTATATGGAAATTGTACAAAATGTTATTAACTTTAATCATTAATAGCTTAAACAGCACTATATTTCTAATTGCTATTCAAAATCAAAACCTGTTTTCGAATCCCCAAGGAGGCAGAGCGTGTACACAAACAACCGTGCCATCCTGTACCTAGGGGTGTGTCAATACATATTCCAACAGAAACTTTGGCTTTCGGGAAGAGTCACAAACATTTAAAAGAATGGCTTTAATCGTCATTTTAAGTATATGGGAGGTTGGGGAAAGTGTGCTTTAATTAAATATACATCATACCAGTGATGCTGGCAAGGTTCAAAGTTATTCCTACTGTTGATAGCTATAAAAACTAGTTTGTACATGACAAGACAATGAGAGGAAAAAGCAATCCCTTTGAAACAAAATTAAAAAAAAAAATGTTCACAGTGGTTTTTATCAACAGTATGCATTTTATGACAATAACATGTACAGTCAGAGTGCCCCGGGGCTCTCTTTATGTCCTAAAGAAACAGGCATTTACATTATTCATAGGTTGTACTAAATTTAAAAAGGATCAACTGTACACCTAACCCTGAGACAGGATAAACTGTCCTGGGGTGTACAGGTTTAACACCATCATTAAGTTGTTTGCAAAAGGAAATGGGGATTAAAAAACAAAAACAGAACACTTTCTTAGGAGTGGAGTGTCTTTCATTTGCTGCTATAACCAGCAAATGCCATTGATTAAACCAAAAATGGAAGGGGGCCACAAACACAGATCTATCTGAGCAGGCCGACCAGTACACATGACGGTCTTAAAAATGAAGGGTATATACTCTATGTTACAAGTCCCAACTAGGAAGTGTCAAAATGACATCTATTTCTTTGCTTGCTTTGTGATCATACCCCTGGGAGGTGTTACGGGTCTTGTGGCATTCGGCTTCTTTTTCTCTGCAGGCTTTAAAATCTGCAAAGATTAAAAACAGTGCATTTTAGGAAATACATTCAACCCCAAATCTTTGTAATTTTTTTTTTTTTTTTTTTGGTGTGTGGTACTGGGGATTGAACCCAAGGGCATTCTACCTCCAAGCTACATCCCCAGCCCTGTTTTTTATTCTTTATTTTGAAACAGTCTAAGTTGCAGAGGGCCTAAGTAACTGAAGCTGGTTTCGAACCTGCGATCCTCCTGTTTCAGTCTCCCAAGTACTGGGATTACAAGCGTGTGCCACTGCGCCCTGCATTTTGCAAGAGTTTTAAAGCAGCATTTGAATCTTTTATTCAGAAAAGCTTCTAGTTGTTTAAATCTGCCCAACAAATTCGAAAGCCCCACTAGCATATTAACACAAACCAAGCTGACATGGCAACATTTTGGTAATAAACGCCAAGATGAACAGACACAATATATAATCTGGACAAATTTTCTCTGTGGGTAAAAGGACAATTCTAAGCTCACTAGCTGCCCCTCTCCCGACAGAAGTGGGTGGGACGGGGTAGACAGCGCTGCAGAAGAATTCACTTAATTGATGACTACCACAAGATTTCAGGGGCTATGTTGGTCATGTTCATCTTAATAAGCAAATGAAAAAACAATACTGCTTTGCGCTGAGTGAAGGCCAAATGACGTCATGGAGCTTCAACAGAGGCTCTGTAGACATCAGGCTACAGAAAAGCAGGTAGAACTGAATAACTACGCAGTGCGTCAGGCACACGACAGACAGGACTGTGAAAAGCACAGGCAAGTGGAGACGTAATTCC
This sequence comes from Graphiurus murinus, assembly GCA_004027655.1. Lineage (NCBI taxonomy): Eukaryota > Metazoa > Chordata > Mammalia > Rodentia > Gliridae > Graphiurus > Graphiurus murinus. Next base: position 6,597 of record PVLC010013873.1, read on the forward strand.
AGCCAAGTCCTATATGGTCAGTAGGATTTGAGACTACAGGAAAGGGCCCGTAAGCATCATGGAAATAATATGTTGCTTTGTTACTTTTTGTGGTGCTGGGGATGGAACCCAGGGGCATTCTACCTTTGAGCCACACCTCCAGCCCTATCTTTATTATTTTATTTGGAAACAGGGTCTCACTAAGTTGCGGAGGGCTTAAGTTGCTGAGGCTGGTTGCGAACCAGCAATTGTCCTGTCTCAGCCTCCCAAGTACTGGGATTACAAGCGTGCACTACCACACCCAGCTTTGTTATTTATTTAAAACAATTCAGAAACAGTTAAATTTAACACTGGAGAAGGGTTCCATGATAATCTCTTCCCTTTAAAAGGGATCCGCACATTACTCAACTAGGAAAAACACTGGCTACAGGAAAATAGAAATTTAGCCTACTCCACATAAGTGAAGAGCAGGTAGGATCCTAGCAGCCATTATTTTTTAGGTCAGCAAAACACACTTAACCGAGGGGAAGACGCTAAGAACATGCTCTACCTGAAAGGAGCACATTAGGGTTTCGTCCACACTCATCATGGCACCTGCATTGTCAAACTCTCCACAATAATTGGGTGCAGAAAACAGAGTGACCAACTGCCTCTTTGCAAAAAATTCATATCCATCTTCAACCACCTTGGAAAGAAAATGTTTTCAGTGTGAGTAGAAGCAAGTTTGAGGTGAGTCAAACCACTCTTCAGTTTCCCGCTGAGCCTGGTAACAGGTAGGTCGTTTGCAGAGACATTTTGTATAAATAAGCAATACCTACCCACCAAAATCAACAAGGAGAACCTGTGCTCACACACATGCTCATAAGTGTACATGTAAAAGTCAAAGTCAATACCTGATGGGCTCTACATATAAGATCCAAATCATGCTTATGGAGAAATTTTGCAACCACTTCTGCACCAAATGTGAAGGACACGCCTCTGTCATTTTCACCCCAGCCTAAGACATCTTTATCGGGGTCAGACCACAAAAGATCACAAAGAAGACCTTGATCAGGCACATCAGTTGGTCGCATAATTCGCCGAATCTGCTCCATAGATTGAAGATCTGGTGATAAACCTATTAAAATTGAGGAAAACAACTGAAGCAGAACTGTTAAAAGGATGTTACCACTTTAAGAGCGCCACTTGTCCAGAGTCGGCGACTCTGACACCACAACTTAGCATGCCTGAGGCCTTGGGTTGATCAGTGCCACAGAATCAAAAAACGCAACCAAGCCGGGCGTGATGGCGCAGGCTTGTAACCCCAGCATTCGGGAGGCTGAGAACAGAGAATCCGGGTTCTCGGCCAGCCTCAGCTACCTAGTGAGGCACTCCGCAACTTAGTGAGACCCTGTTTCAAAAAAATAAGGAATACAAAATAGGGCTGGGGTTATAGCTTGGAGGTAGAATGACCCGGAGTTCAATCTCCAGTACCACCAAAAAAAAAAAAAAAAAGCAACCAAACATGTACTGGAATTTATCACATGCACAAATCTGCAGGGCAGGCTATGTTTCAACAGTACAGAGACAGTTACCTCAACATACAGAACCCTGTAAAAGTAAAATCCAGTGACTTTCAAAGCTACTTCTCCATGCACCTCCCCAGCTGATGAGAATAAGGGGCAATACACACACTAGGTGTCAGTCACTTGTGACAACGGGCACAGGAGGCTCAGGCGCGAGGCAGCTCTGAGACATCTCTGTCGGCCACAGACCATCAAATTCACCTGACCGACTAAAATGAGGTCTGTGTTCTCACGTGAGTTAAAAATCTCATGCCCAGCCAGGCGTGGTGGTGTACATACTTGTAACTGCAGGACTTGGGAGGCTGAGACAGCAGGATCATGAGTTTGCAGCCAGTCTCAGCTACTTAGCAAGGCCCTTTGCAACTTACTGAGACCCTGTTTCAAAATAAAGAAAAAATAGGGCCGGGGGTGTAGCTCAGCGGTAGAATGCTCCTGGATTCAATCCCCAGTATTGAAGAAAAAAAAAGAAGCCACCTCATGCCCAACTCTGATCTGTGTCCACGTAGGAGGGCAGAGACAATGCCTTCACTACAATACACCATGTTGGCTCTTTGATGGCTGTTTAACTTCTGACCCAGACAAAAAGAAACCCTCCTAGCCAGGCATGACAGCCTGAGCTTGTAATCCCAGTATTTGAGAGGCCAAGACAGGAGGCTCAAAGGCTCAAAACTAGCCTCAGCTACTTAGTGAGGCCCTCCAGAACTTGGTTAGACTCTGTTTCAAAATAAAAGAATAAAATAGAGCTGAGGGCAGAGCCCAGAGGTAGAAAATCCCTGAGCTCTATCCTATTAAAAAAAAGAATAAAGAAAAAAGAAAAAGAAACCCTCCTTGTAATTATTATTATTTTTTTTTGTGGTACTGGGGATTGAACTCAGGGGCATTCTACCTCTGAGCTATACCCCCAGTCCTATTTTTTTTTTATTCTTTATTTTGAAACCGAGTCTAAGTTGCGGAGTGCCTCACTAGGTTAGCTGAGGCTGGCCGCGAACCCGGATCCTCCGGTCTCAGCCTCCCAAATGCTGGGATTACAAGTATGCGCCACCACGCCCGGCTTACCTCCTTGTAATTATGATTTTAATTACATCATACACGGCACACCCACGGAGCAAAGCAAAACAGCTTTTAAGAGTTCAAGACCGAAAAGGTTTCAAGAGAATCAGAAAGAGAGCAAGGAAAAATTTATTCATATTTTCTGAATTCCAGAGGATCTAGGGCTCACCAAATTAAACTTCTGTGTATCTTATACTTAAAAATACTTTCTGCTCTATTTTCAAATCAAAGTGTTACAGAGTCCTGAATCCCCTGTAACATATCTGCTGCTTGATCCAGACTTTTACCCACATGGTATTCGTACTCAAAGTGGAGGTGCAGTGTGACACGGACAGCCACCCCCAGAGGAAGTCCTTTTCAATGGCAGCGCATCGAGGCCAGTGTCCACTGGATAGACGGCACCCAAACCCACATACCTCCATGACAGCAGAATATTTTCTCATCCACGATGGCTGCTATCGGTAAACAGTTAAAACAGTCTGTGAAAGTTTTCCATAGTTTAATGTTGTATCTTCTTTTACCTGTAAAAACGTGGATGTTAAAGGGACTGCTGTTCTCCAGTGCCACGCTCTCAGGCTGATGGTCTTTTTTTTTTTTTTTTTTTTTTGTGGAACTGGGGATTGAACTCAGGGGCATTCTACCTCCGAGCTATACCCCCAGCCCTATTTTTTATTCCTTATTTTAAAACCGAGTCTCACTAAGTTGCGGAGTCCCTCACTAGGTAGCTGAGGCTGACCGCGAACCCGGATTCTCCGGTCTCAGCCTCCCGAATGCTGGGATTACAAGCGTGCGCCACCACGCCCGGCTAGGCTGATGGTCTTTTAAGTAAGCGAAACTAGGCTTGTAATGAAAATCTCCTGGAGGGGACTTAAGAGGACTGGATGGACAGGTACATGACACAGAAAGATGTCTGATCTATAAGCAGTAACTTACATTTTCATATGAAATATTTGAAACTTTCACAAAATTTTAGAGAAGCCGGGCGTGGTGGTGCATGCCTGTAATCCCAGTGCTTGGGAGGCTGAGACAGGAGGATCACAGGTTTGAAGACAGCCTTAGCTACTTAAGACAGACCCTCAACAACTTGGTAAGACACCGTTTCCAAATAAAAAATAAAATGGGCTGGGGGTGTAGCTGAGGTAGAATGTCCCTGGATTCAATCCGCAGTATCACAAAAACAAACAAAACTCCTTTCTCTGAATAATCAACTCAAAGTACACCTCCAAATAACCCAAAATGGATCACAAATGTGTAAAATATTACATTTTTTTTTTTTTGCTTTTTCCACTCAACATTTTAGGAAAGTAAATACCATTTTCTCTGAGTAAAGATGTGCCAGAAGGAAGAAAACTACAAAACTACAACACACATTTCAAACACTAATTTGCACACTGTAAGATCCCACTTAAACGAAATGTTTTCTAGAAAAGGCACATCTAGAGAAAGTAGATTAGTGGTCACAAGGGGCTGTGGCGATGGCTACATTAACTCTACAAATTTACTACAAACCAGTGAATTGTAAAATACATCTGTTTTGATGTCATAAAATTATATCTCAGTAAAGTTGTTAAAAACTAAAGTATGAGCCAGGCGTGGTGGCGCAGGCTTGTCATCTCAGTACTTGGGAGGCTGAGACAGGAGGATCCGGGTCCGTGGCCAGCCTCAGCTACTTAGTGAGGCCCTCCACAACTTAGCGAGGCCCTGTTTAAAAAAAATAAATAAAAAAATAGGGCTGGGGATGTAGCTCAGAGGTAGAATGCCCCTGGGTTCAATCCCCTAAAGTACTAGCTGGGCATGCCTGTAATTCCTGTACTTGGGATGCTGACATAGGAGGATCGCAGGTTCAAGACCAGCCTCAGCAAGGTAGTGAGGCTCTCACCAATCTACCAAGACCTTGTTTCAAAATATAAAAATAAGCCGGGCGTGGTGGCGCACGCTTGTAATCCCAACATTCGGGAGGCTGAGACCAGAGGATCTGGGTTCGAGGCCAGTCTCAGCTACCTAGTGAGGCACTCCGCAACTTAGTGAGACTCGGTTTCAAAATAAAGAATAAAAAAATAGGGCTGGGGGTGTAGCTCAGAGGTAGAATGCCCCTGAGTTCAATCCCCAGTACCAAAAAAAAAAAAAAAAAAAAAAAAAAAAAAAAAATATATATATATATATATATATAAAAATAAAAAGGGCTGGGGGTATAGCTCAGAGGTAGAATACCCTTGGGTTCAATCCCCAGTACCAAAAAAAAAAAAAAAAAAAAAAGTATTTGGAAAGGTTCTCAGAATTGTACTAAGATTTAAGTCATCTATAAGCACTACTCATAACTACCTTCAAGAAACCACTATTTTGAGTCCTACTTTCTAATTTGATCATCACATCAGAAAAGAATCCAGATTATAGTAGTAGCATTATTTCTTCTACCCTAAGAAAGGAAAATTAGCCGGGCATGGTGGCGCATGCTTGTAATCCCAGCATTTGGGAGGCTGAGACCAGAGGATCCGGGTTCGAGGCCAGCCTGAGCTACCTAGTGAGGCATTCTGCAACTTAGTGAGACCTGGTTTCAAAATAAAGAATAAAAAATAGGGCTGGGGGTTTAGCTCGGAGGTAGAATGCCCCTGAGTTCAATCCCCAGTACCGCAAAAAAAAAAAAAAAAAGAAAGGAAAAATTAAGATAAAAGCTAATAAAATAAGAACATGAGATTATGACACCACATGGAAACCCTCACAATTTTAACAGAGGCATCTGACAGGTCAGCTCAAGACAAAGTAAATTAACTCTTCCTTAGATGTAGAAAATACTTACATTCGTCATAAAATCCATAAATTCTATTGATGCTGGCACATTCATGGTTCCCTCTGAGAAGAAAAAAATTCTCGGGATATTTGATTTTGTAGGCCAGTAAGAGGCAGATAGTCTCCAAGGACTGCTTCCCCCTGTCCACATAGTCCCCAAGAAACAGATAGTTGCTTTCTGGCGGGAAACCACCGTATTCAAAAAGTCGAAGCAAGTCATAGTATTGCCCATGGATATCACCTGAAGACAAGAATTTGGTTACACATTGTTACCATACTTATAGCACAATTCACTAACAAAGCTTAAAAAACACGACTAGCCACTGCACAATGGCACTCACCCTCTAATGAGTTTGATAGCCAATACTAATTTTCAATCTTCTAGTTTTACTGACTGTAATAACTTTAAGCAAGCATTGCCAGAACCTCACACAAAATTTAACTAATTAAGAATTTATTTTGTGGAAGGAGTATCACATCTCGGTATGCCTCCTTGCAAAGCAACATGGTTTTCCTCTCGGGTTGGCTGGTCACTCTCAGCTCCCCCACAGCTCAGCGCCTCCAGCGAGCCCCGGCCCCACGGAGCAAAAGCACACCCACCACGTGGCTGGCTTTCCATCTCCCCTACCAGAAGGTGCCGAGTGCACTTTTAAAAAGTACATCCAAGTTTTATTCATGCAGTCAAATATGCTACAGGAATGTTGCACCATTACTCAAATTAATGAAGTTTGATTATTTTTTTTTGGGGGGGGGCTGTGTTGGGGATTGAACCCAGGGGTATTCTACCTCCAGGCCCTATTTATTATTCTTTATTTTGAAACAGGGTCTCACTAAGTTGCGGAGGGCCTAAGTAGCTGAAGCTAGCAGTGATCTTGGGTCCTCTTGTCTCAGCCTCCAAAGTACTGGATTACAAGTATGCACTACCACGCCTGGCTAAGTTTGATTTTTATAGTTGATATAGATTACTACTTTTGCTCTGTACAACAGTATATGGACTAAACCAGGGCCCAATGCAAGTTCTATTTTTAGGTATAACCAGTAATATTTTAGGCTTAAATATAACCTATATAATTCATGGAATTCAGAGCTTTTCTTTTCTTTTTGTGGTACTAGGGGTGGAACCCAGGGGCCTTCTACCTCCAAGCTACAGCCCCAGCCGTATTTTATTTTTTATTTGGAAATGGGGTCTTGATAAGTTATTGAGAGCTTCACTATGTTGCTGAGGCTAGCTTTGAATTTGTGATCCTCCTGTCTCAGCCTCCCAAGTACTGGGATTATAAAATAGGCACCAACACACCCTCGACTCAGTTCATGGATCATGTAGCCAAAGATAACCCAGTGTGCTTACTTACCACATATCTTGAGTGGTGCTTCAAGTTCTAGGAGGATAGGCTGACTGAGAAAAATCTCACGAGACTTTAAGCAGAGTCCTCTGATTTCATTCTCCTGTAGCTGGACATTCTTACCTGGCTTGGACCCTCTCACTGTAGGGGAGAAAAACCCTAATTAGCCCAATGAAGTCAAAATACAATTTAAAAATTTATTTCTTTTGGAACTGAGGACTGAACTCAGGGGCATTCTACCCCCAAGCTACACCCTCAGCCCGATTTTTAAAATTTTTTATTTTGAAACAGGGTCTCACTAAGTTGCAGAGGGCCTCACAAGGTTGCCGAGGCTGGCTGCAAACTTCGATCCTCCTGTCTCTGCCTCCCAAGTACTGGGATTGCAAGTGTGTGCCACCACACCCAGCTCAGCATAACAATTTTAAATACCTGAGAAGATACAAGTTTTAGATCAAAAGGGGCATTAACAAGGTTTAGCTGGGTTTCTGTCAGGCTTTCTTTTTACAAAGAGCATGGTTTAAAGCCTAATTAGAATCTTGGACCATTAGACAGGACTTCATAGACCAAGCTGCATCTTCTATACTATTATTTAACATGGATGCTGCGTGGCCCTCATTACTGCTGAAATCGCACCTCCGAGGGCGGCTGCTGGCCCCGGCTCCCCCCCCAAGCCACAGGACAGGCCTTTGCACCTCAGCAGCTCAGAGGAGCAGCTTTCTGCCTCCAGTCTTCTCCAGCTTTGTAAGTAAATTAGCATTTGCTAACATGACAATAATAGCAATTATCTCGGCAGATTTCAGAGTGTCATGCTGCCAAATTTGTCCCAAGAACTGCTTATTTTAAGATGTGGGATTAGAAATGCTCAGAATCTTATACCCAACAGTCTTTTTCAGAGGACCATGGGGATCTCAAGGGTCTCTTATTTATCTAAAAAAGTTAAAGTGTTGTTTTCATCAGATTAGAAAATGCCCTACATAAGCTCACCACGCATATTCTGTTATAATATTTCTGGTCCTGCATTTGTGTTTACAATCATGCCTGTATATAGTGATGGATGCCAGCATATGTTGAAAGATTTCCTAGTCATTTCAACACAAGAAGTGATAAGAGAAAGAAGTCATTCCACAGCATAGGGCTTCCTAAACGCCACAGCGCTTGTCCCTTTATCACTAGGTAGGTAATAGCAGTGATGAGGAAATTTTGTTTTGGTTTCAGTTGTACCAGATTAGGTAATCATTAAATACAGATTAAATAGCACTGAACTGCTAAATGTACCTTAATCTTATAATTAGGAAGTGACCCTTTATGAAATGGCCAATTCAACAGAACTTCTTGCCAGTAAAGTCTGAGTAAGTATAGGGCCTGAGTATCCTCAACATATTTGGACTTGAGTCTATTTGTTTTGCACAAAAGACGTAAAAGCAGGCATTTTCTGAATTAAAACGAAGTAAAAATACAAGGCCAGACTAAAGAGAGAAACTAAGGTTACATCTTTCCATCATTAAACCCATTATCAAGTAATTCAGCAAAACCCACAAAATCCACTGGATCAAATCATATTGCTAGCTAGTTTATATTTTATTGGTTCTAGAGGCGTTGTTCTCAAATCATAAGATCGTTTGCCTAATGGCTGTAGAAGAGCAAACAGCTTTGTAAAAATATCTAAGTAACTGTAATACGAAGTAATAAAAACCACTCAAGTAAAAAACATGCTGTGTTGAGAATCTTTTTCCATCAGAAGGGATATGTCCAAGTTTGAGAAGTACTGCCCTCGGTAAAGCCATCCTTCAGCTTGAATGGCCACTGAAACCCTGAACTCTGAAGAAGCAAAAATGGAATAGTATGAAGAGCGCTATTCATTCATTTTTCAACAGAAAATACTAAGCAAGGAAGTATGACAAGAGGGAAGGGATAAACTCTCGAAGCACAAAATGAAGAGAAAATGACAAGAGACAGGGCTGCAGTGGGAGCCAGCCAGGAATGTAACTCAATTACAACACTGACAGCGTTTGTTTGTTTTTTTTGCGGTACTGGGGATTGAACTCAGGGGCATTCTACCTCCAAGCTACATCCCCAGCCCTATTTTGTATTTTTTATTTTGAAACAGGGTCTCACTAAGTTGCAGAGTGCCTCACTAGGTAGCTGAGGCTGGATCCTCCAGTCTCAGCCTCCCAAATGCTGGGATTACAAGCTTACAAGCCTGCGCCCCAACGCCCAGCAGCTTCTGATTAAAATGTTACATGAAACAAGAAACAATAAGAGGAAAAGTACAGCAATGATAATTTCGGAGGGAAGATATGAAACAGATACATGCTTAATACAACAGCAATTGAACAGCAAATTTTTCCCTAAATAGCAGGTAAGTTTCTTTTTCTGTTCACACACACACACACAGAACTCGAGCAACATTCTTGATGAAAGGCAGGGGGATCCTTGCTTCACTGCCCAGAAAGCCCAAGCACAGTGATTCCACAAGTTAATGGGAGATGTGGGCAGACTGCCCAGCAGGAAACTGTATTTTTGGCTAGAAGGGAACTCCTAGAAGCTTCTGGTTTCAAGCTCAGTTTTCTTCAGCAGAGTCCCACGCTTCTGAATGAGCAGCCCACTCATCTTTCTGGAGAATACCTCTGCAATATTCTGGCTCATACCTGTATAGACGGCAGGCTTGTCTGGTTATATGAATGCTACTGCAGTTAAGTCAGTGCCATCACATTAAATTCATGTTGCTAATAGAAACTTTCTTGGCTTTCAAAGCTTCCCACTGCTACGTTTATTTATGTATTTATTTTTGTGGTACTGGGATTTGAACCTAGAGGTGTCCTACCCCTGACATACACTCCTAGTCCTATTCTATTTTGAAACAGGGTCTCGCTGTTTCAAAGTTGTTCAGGCTGGCTTTGAACCTGCAATCCTCTGGTTTCAGCCTCCCAAATACTGGGATTTGGGAGTGCACCATGGCGACCAGCCCACTGCCACCTTAAACACAGCTTGTGGGAGTTTTAATTCTCTTATTCTAGTTTTTGTTTATCCTCTGAGTGGGAGAGTTCAGAGATTACGATAACCCAATACTACTCACAATTCCAAAATTATTCTTAATGAGAAGTGAAGATTAGGTGCATTTTCCTCAGAACAAACAGAAAATTATATATAAGAATGGTGCTAGCCGGGCATGGTGGCTCACGCTTGTAATCCCAGCATTTGGGAGGCTGAGACCGGAGGATCTAGGTTCGAGGCCAGCCTCAGCTACCTAGTGAGGCACTCTGCAACTTAGCGAGACCTGGTTTCAAAATAAAGAATCAAAAAAAAAATAGGGCTGGGGGTGTAGCTTGGAGGTAGAGCGCCCCTGAGTTCAATCCCCAGTACCGCAAAAAAAAAAAAAAAAAAAGAATGGTGCTAGCTAGGCATGGTGGCGCATGCTTTTAATCACAGTACTTGGGAGGCTGAGACCGGAGGATCACAGGTTTGTGGCCAGCCTCACCCATTTAGACCCTGTTTTAAATACGGCTGGGGTGTAGTGCGGAGGTAGAATGCCCCTGGGTTCAATCTCCAGAACCGCCAAAAAAAAAAAAAAAAAAAAAAAAAAAGGTGCTCATAAAAACATTAACAAACATAGTCTTGAAGCTTCTTAAATTCCCTGTGGTTAGCTCAAGGAAAAAGAAATGACAAAAGTAGGCATTTGCCAAGCCACCTCCTCCATGCTGGCAAACTGCTGCTCATCCTTCAGGCCTCTGGCCCGGCTCCCTTCACCCTGCAAAAGCCTGATGCCCACCTCCTCTCCCAGCCTGGTCTGCAGCACTTTCTGAACTGCTCTCACAACAGCCAGCCGCCGCCCACCGCACATCCTTCCACTGTGAGGGCCAGCTGCATTATGCCTGCTCACCTGGACGCTCCCAGGTGGAAGGGAACTCTGCGGCCACAGCAGGCGCTCAAAAGCTGCAGGACACCTGGACCAATCTTTTTGTGGGGGAGGTACTGGGGATTGAACTTGGGCATTTTACCTCTGGGCTACACCCTCAGCCCTATTTTTTATTGTAAACAGCGTCTAAGTCGCTGAGGCTGTCCTCAAACTTGTCCTTCTGTTTCAGCCTCCAGAGCACTGGGGTTACAGGTGTGTGCCACTATGCCCGGCTTTGGACCAATCTTTTAAGTGCTGTTGACTCATGGCCTTAGCATATACTCCACTCTGCTTTTGACTAGCATAAAACCCATTTCTGTTCTTTAAAATTACAAAGCAATAGTGCATTTTTCTACAAGACTTTACTGGACTATTTTTTCTGATTATGAAAATTTAGGATGGCCAGGTGTCATGGTGTGCATTTTGTAATCTCAGTACATGTGAGGCTAAGACAGGAAGATCACAGGTTTGAGGCCAGCCCCAGCCACTTAGCAAGATCCTATTTCAAAATTAAAAACAAAACAGGGCTGAGAGCGTAGCTTAGAGGGAGAAAGCGCCTGGGTTCAATCCCCAGTATTAACAGTAACAAAGGGCGACTGTGTGTGTCGCCTGCCCGGGAGCACTGAACCCGGGAGCACTCTACACTGAGCTACATCCCCAGCTCTATTTTATTTAAGGCAGGGTCTCACTAAATTAGTATACACTGTCCATAAACCTGTGATATTCCTGTCACAGCCTCCCAAGTAATTCAGGGTGACTCTTTAATTTCAATGAGACTTTCAAACAGGCTTTGGCAGTCCACATGAACACTAGATATTTACTAAAAGTTGTCAAGTCAGTTAATAAACAAAAAAAAATCTACATAACTATTTGCAAAGCATATCAAATAGAATTATGAGTAGTGGCTAGCACTCACTGAACACTTAACTCTTCTGGAACTGTGCTAAAGTGCTTCGTATTGCCATCTAATCCTCTGAACGATGCTATGAAGTCAGGTACCATGGTCTCCCATCTTGGATGTTGAACTGAGTGACGGTGTCCAGACCAGAGCTGGCAGGATGCAGGCCTCTAGGTCTAGTGCTGCTTCCACACACCCTTCACCTCCCATGGCTCTGCATTCCACCTCCAAACCAAAACCCCAATATACAGTCAGTGCTTACTACAAACAATTTGTACTGGGCAGGGTGGTACACTAATCCCAGTACTTGGGAAGTTGAGACAGGAGGATTGCAGGTTTGAAGTCAGCCTTAGCAATTTAGAGCTCTCAGTAACCTAGCAAGATTCTTTCAAAATAAGGCTGTAGCTCAGAGGTAGAATGCTCCTGGGTTCAATCCCCAGCAACACACACACACACCGCTATGGGATCTAAAAGCATAATGTATGCTTGGCAGAAAGGGGGAAGCATTCAACAAAATAGCTACTGGGCAGCTACTGTGTGTGTCCCCGACTCCGAGTGAGATGCTGGAGATGCCCTGGCAACAGAACAGGCAAGAACCATATCCTTTTTTTTTTTTTTTTTTTTTTTTGCGGTACTGGGGATTGAATTCAGGGGCATTCTACCTCCGAGCTATACCCCCAGTCCTATTTTTTATTCTTTATTTTGAAACCGAGTCTCACTAAGTTGCGGAGTGCCTCACTAGGTAGCTGAGGCTGGCCTCGAAACCGGATCCTCCGGTCTCAGCCTCCTGAATGCTGGGATTACAAGCGTGGGCCACCACGCCCGGCCCATGTCCTTTTTCTCAGGCAGATTCAGTTCTTGTGGAGGTAACAACAAATTAGGACAAATTAACTGCAAATTGTTACAAATGCTGTTACTAGAACCATCCCTCCTCCTTAAAGATGTCTTCAACAGTACTAAGCAGCTCAACTATATCGTATCGCTATCAGCTAAAAAGGAAACTACCAACAGCGCAGCCCTGTTCAGTAAGCATCAATACTCTCCCTCCAGGCTCAGAGCCAGTGCGTGCAAAAAGGAGACCCAGATGGGCAATGCACAGGTTGTCTCATCAGGAACATTCCAAATAGCAAAGCAGAGCATTCCAAATAGCAAATGTAAAATTATTTCAACACCTGAATGCCAATGAAATCCCAAATATTCTGATGAGTAAGAATGACATTCTCTGGATAGAGTATTTCTCAGAAATCCGAGTACCACAGCCAGGCGTGATGGCACACGCTTGTAATTCCAGTACTTGGGAGGCTGCGACAGGAGGATTGCAGGTTGGTGGCCAGCCTCAACTACTTAGTGAGGTCCTCTGCAACTTAGTGAAATCCTGTTTCAAGATAAAAAATAAAATAGGGCGGGGTGTAGCTTGGAGGTAGAATGTCCCTCGGTTCAATCCCCAGTACCATCAAATAAAATAAAAAAAAAAAAAAAAAAGGAAATCTGAGTGCTAGGCATTACATGGAAACCGTGAACGTGCGTACGTTAGTGATCAATACGTTAAAATGCCAAGTTAGGATTAAAATATGACTTCTAGCCAAGTATGAAGTCATTCTCCTTCTCACATAAAGGTCCTTGATTGTTGGAAGAAGGTCACATTAATGGAACAGAATCCTGCCTGAAGTGGTGGCACACGCTTGAAATCCCAGTACTTAGGAGGCTGAGAAAGGATTGCAGGTTCAAATAAAAAAATCAAAAAGGGTTGATGGCGCTTCAGTTTCCTTGCCAAGTCTCCAGTAGGTAGGTAGACCCCACGGCGCCGTCCCCGCCTGGGCTGTAAACGCTGGTGATATACACAAGTATTCCAGGCTTTAAAGACAACACCCATTTTCTCAAGGCAGGGAGTGAGGATGTAGCTGCACACACCGTCCTTTGCTCTCAACCAAATATATCTTGGTTACTTCAATTCACTGAAAAACTTTTAAGTCAAGTCACTGAAAAATGTTTAACTTTCCACAGGCTAAAAATACATTTTGATAAAACATCAGTTGTACACTCTACATCTGACTCTATTTTATGACTCCATTTTCTGAAAGACCTGTATCAGGGACACTCACTCCCTTCTAGACAAGGGCTGCCAGTAGATACTGGTCTAGGGGAAAAACTTACGATTTCAGACAAATCATGAAGACCTATAAACATATATATATAATTTTTTTTTTGGTACTGGGGATTGAACCCAGGGGCATTCTAACACTGAGCTACACTCTCAGCCTTATTTTATTTTGAGACAAGGTCTCGCTAAGTTATCATGTGCTAGCCTTGAACCTTCCATTCTCCAGTCTCTGCTTCCCAAGGACTAGGATCACAGGTGTGCACCACCACATCATGGTTGTCCTTATTACCTTTAGGACCAGAGACTATCACCTTTATTTTGGTACTGGGGATTGAACCCAGGGGCATTCTACTTCTGAGCTACACCCCTAGTCCTATTTTATTTTGAAACAAAGGTCTCCCTAGGTTGATGAGTCTCACTACTAGCTGAGGCTGTCCTCAAACCTGTGATCCTCCTGCCTCAGCTTCCCAAGTACTGGGATTACAGGTATGCACCACCATGCCCAGCTACCTTATTATAAACACATTTCATATTCTACACAAAAGCTAAGCACATGAGTTATTTAAACTTCTGAGTCACAAAATATTTGAACACTATCTTCAGACATACCCTCACGTATGAAGATTAAACTGGTAAACACTTTCCATGAGCCAGGACACAGGTCATATTTAAGACACGAAAACAAGTCAGGCAATCATGCGGTCTTCAGGGTCTTGCAGTCTGATAAAGGCCTTGCTTAGTACAAAGATGCTTCTTGCCCACCAGGACCTGAAGTAACTTATAACTGCTCTTTACACAAGACAGTGCTGACCAATACTGGTCCTTGAAAGGTTTACAGAATAAAGCTGCCCCAAATCTCATTTTTCTTTAAATCTCCTAAATTTGCATGGTGCAATGGTGTATGCCTTCTGAGGAAGCTGAGGCAAGAGGATCACCAATTCTAGGCCAGCCTGGGCAACTTGGCATCTCAAAATAAAAAATAAAAAAGGCTGGAGATGTTAATCAGTGGTAGAGCGTCACTAGGTTCAATTCCTAGCCACCAAAAGACAGAAAAATATCTTTAAAAAAAAAGCCAGGCATGATACTGCACGCCTGTAATCCTAATACTTGGGAGGCAGAGACAGGAGAATTGCAGGTTCACAGCCAGCCACAGTAACTTGGTGAGGCTCTCAGCAACTTAGCGACACCCTGTTTCCAAATAAAAAATAAAATAGGGCTGGGAGTGTAGTCTAGAGTAGAAGGCCCCTGGGGTTCCATTGCCAATAACTAGTCACACCAAAAAAAGGGGGAAAGTGTTTCTAGGGGCATTACAAAAGACACAACATTTATTGCCAACCTTCTCTTAGATGTATACATATTACGGTCAACACATCATTGACTGTCTCTGCTAATATCCATGAGAAAAAAGGAATTTTTTTTTTCTGTGTGTGGTACACAGAAATGGAATTTTTCTGTGTGTGAATTCAGGGGCAGCCTGCCTCTGAGCTACATACACTTCCAGCCCTATTTTTTATTTACTTTGAAACAGGGCTTCACTAAGTTGAGGAGGGCCTCACTCAGTAGCTGAGGATGGCTGCAAACCTGCAATTCCTGCTGTCTCAGCCTCCCAAGTACTGGGATTACAGGCGTGCACCATCATACCCCGCTCTTTAGCATGCCTTTTTTTTTTCTCTCTCTCAGTACTGGGGATTGAATACAGGGAAATTCTACCTCCGAGCTACACACGCCTAACCCTATTTTTTATTCTTTTTTTTTTTGCGGTACTGGGGATTGAACTCAGGGGCATTCTACCTCCGAACTATATCCCCAGCCCTATTTTTTATTCTTTATTTTGAAACAGGGTCTCACTAAGTTGTGGAGGGCCTCACTAGGTAGCTGAGGCTGGCCGAGAACCTGGATCCTCCGGTCTCAGCCTCCCAAATGCTGGGATTACAAGCGTGCGCCACTATGCCCGGCTTATTCTTTATTATAAAACAGGGTCTCACTAACTTGTGGAGGACCTAAGGCAAAATATTTTCATCAATTTTTAACAGCTGTCTCATATAAACTACTGTATTAGTGTGAAAAATAAGGCTCTTACGTAAACACCAGGCACTGAGTGAATGACAATGTTTTCATCTACAAATGGATCAACATTTCAAGAGTATTTCAGGGGTCCTTAGTGATATTTAGTGGGCTTCTCTGTAAAGAAAATATAAAAGCCAGCCAGGTGTGGTGACACACAGTACTTGGGAGGCTGAGACAGGAGTATCCCAGGTTTGAGGACAGCTCCAGCAACCTAGTGAGACCTTGTTTCAAAATAAAAAATAGAGCCAGGTATGGTGGTGCAAACCTGTAATCTCAGTTCTTAGAAGGCTGAGACAGGAGGATCACAGGTTTGAAGCCACCCTTGGCAATTTAGCAAAGCCCTCTGTAATTTAGTGAGACCTACTTCCAAATAAGAAAAAAAAATGGGTTGGAGAAAAAGCTCAGAGGTAGAACACCCCTGGGTTCAATCCCTAGTACCACCCCCGACCCCCCAAAAAAGTATAAAAAGCTGGATACGGTGTCAGGTGCCTGTAATCCCAGTAAATGGGGAGGCTGAGAAAGAAGGATGACAGGCTTGAGGCCCGTTTGTCATAGCTCAGAGAGATCTTGTTTCAAAATAAAAAGGGCTGGGGGAGCCGGCTGTGGTGGTGCACGCTTGTAATCCCAGTACTTGGGAGGCTGAGATGGGAGGATCCAGGTTCCCAGCCAGCTTCAGCAACTTAGTGAGGCACTCTGCAACGTAGACCCTGTTTCAAAAATAAAGAATAAAAAATAGGACTGG